>JARKHS020007909.1:0-173154 GCA_030143305.2 Amblyomma americanum | reverse complement strand
GGAGATAGAACGAGAAAGCTTGGCCGCCGCCGGTCGTGCTTCGCCGGCTCTCCTCCGTACTGCTGCTATATTTCTCTGGGCGGGCCCGTGGCCACCCCGTGGCATCCCACACCGTAACAATATACTCGTATCTAACAACTTGGAATGCGAATTACTCACTGAATTTTTTTGTTACGCCACATTACGAAACACTTACGCTTCGCACAGAATTCCGTGTATTCAGTGTTTGCTACCGCCCCCCATGTGATTTTAACCAGTTGTTTCTTTTTTTAGATGTGTTCTTAGAATTCGTCAATGAACATAGATATGAAGTAATCATTGGAGGTGATTTTAATATTCATATGCTTGCTACATCGAACACGAAAACAGAATTTCAAAACCTCCTCAATATGCATTTGTGTAATAATCTCATCGAATCGCCAACAAGCCATTCAGTATGTTCCGAGACGCTTCTGGATCTTTTCATCTCAAATGTCGAAGGAAGCCGCCTGCGATCAGGTGTAAAAACTTTCCGCTTAGTGACCACCTGCCCATCTTCATGTCCGTTCCTCTCACAGTCACGAGCAGAAACGTCTGCAACAACACTCGTATCAGAATGTCAATTTGCACACGCTATCGGTATTTCGTGAGCGCATAACTCATGCTAACTGGAATGATGTGTTTAGTGCGTCTGACCCCAATACTGCATATGACTTGTTTCTTGCTAAGTTCATCAATATATATATTTCTTGCTTCCCAGAAAGAAACTTTGCCTCCCCGCGTAAAGCGCGGAAGCCGTGGGTAGACCGTGAACTCTTAAAGCTCATACAAAAGCGAGATACACTGTTCAAACGCTTTCTGCAAACCAGAAGTCCAGACGCACTGAGCGCATTCAAGAGCTACAGAAACTACGTCACCAAAGAGCTCAGACTGGCTAGAAACAAGTACTATGTCAATCTATTCAGCTCAACTGAAGGGCGGTCGGAGTCTGTCTGGAATAAATTGAAATTTGTGTTTGACAGTGCCCCTCAACTAGTTACGAGCCTCCTAAGAGATGGCATTGAACTAAAAGGGTAAGATTTAGTTAACACCTTCAATAATTACTTTCTCACTATCAGCTCCACACCGACTATCAACAGAGGTCTAAGTTGTGCTATAGACGCCGTAATTCACAGTTTTCTTGAATCGAATCTCCCATAATGAAGTAATAGCTACATTTATGTCCTTAAAAATATCAAATCTTCCGATGCATCTGGAATTCACATCAAGCGCGTTAAATATTGCCGCGAATATTTGCAGTGTTTGTTCGTTTTTCAAATCTGTCGCCACACCACTTTATCGCTTTGTTTGCGACGCAAGACGCGACTAGATTTATCTCGATTGATCGCATCCAGGCAGAGCTGAATCTACGTTGTTCCGGAATGTTCTAGTAACTTTGCACGCTTTATCTAGAAAGTTCGCTATCAGCTTTAAATTGAGCACGACCGACAGCGGCGGGCATTCTGTTTGACGACCGCCGAGCACGCTTGTCGCTTCGCTGCCGCCGGGTGATTCAGTCCATTTTGGGTGCAAGTCAGCCCAATAAAGAGTTTTCTTTTAGAAGACCCTTTTGTCCGTCTTCATCGCTGCTTCGACTGCCGTCACCACTACGTGACACCTGGTGGAGGTGCTGGATAGCCTTCTATGTTCCGGACGCCCCCTTCAAGTCGTGAAGCCAGCCTTCAGCGTTTCGCACCCGAGGACGAGCCAGCAGCTCAGCGAGCCAGCCGGCATCTCCAGGGAGAGGAGCCTGAGTTCGGGAAACTGCCGGACCGCAGCAGACAGCGAAAAGACGCTGCTACGAGCACCGCAACCTCGCCGAAGATGTCGACATCGATCATACTGCAGCAGCCACGGGTGCCGCCAACTTTTAATGGATCCCTAGGCGAAGACCCTGAAGAATGGTTGGACCAATTTGAGCGCGTGGCGTCATTCAACAAGTGGGATGAGGCAGCAAAAATTGGACACGTGTTTTTCTCATTGGATGGCTCCGCACGCGCGTGGTAGGAAAACTACGAGTCGTCCCTTACGACATGGGAGCTATTCAAGAAAGAACTATTGAAGGTATTCACCAGTGTCGTGAGGAAAGAAAGAGCCGAACGACTCCTCGAGTCCAGGATCCAGCTTCTGAATGAGCCCGTCCGCGGTTACGTCGAGGAGATGAAGCGACTATTTCGCCTCGCTGACCCCGAGATGACCGAGGAAAAGAAAATTCAGTTTTTAATGCGCGGCGTAAAAGAACAACTCTTTGGCAGCCTCGTCCGCCAGCCGCCAAAAACAGTCGAGGAATTCATGCAAGAAGCCTGCACGATTGAGAAGACCCTCGACGTCCGAGCTCGGCAGTACAATCGCCCTTTATCTGCCTGTGATATCCGGGCACGACGGCCCCCACCAGAGACAGCTTGCGGGAAGTTATCCGCGAAATCGTCCGAGAGGAGCTACGCCGATTACTGCCATCCTCCCCACAGCCACAAGCAGCGAATCTGATGGATGTGGTACGAGAAGAAGTGCAACAGGCACTTGGAACCCCGACGGCCACAGAACCCCAGGCCATGACCTACGCCGCTGCAGTAAGGACTACTCAGCCCCAATGACAACCCCTACTGTTGCAAATGGGTCGCAAGCCCCAAGGGTAGCGTTGGCCTGGCGGCCTGGGGCACAGCTGGAAACATCCGAAGGTCCTGGCAAAGGATGAGTCGACTGGCAACATAACAACTTGTTTATTCTGGCATCGCAAAAGAGCAGCCGGTCAGGGCGACCACGTTACTCGAAGGAAGAAATCGAAGTCTCTCTGGCGTCCGGGGCAGTTCCCTTTATACCCACGGAGTCGAGGGCAAGAAGGAATGGCTTGGGATGAGGCGCCCGATACGGCGACGCTCTGACATGTTCAGACGTGACGTGCGCGTCCGCCGGGCCGGCGCCGGTCAGACCTCCTCGCCTCCCAGTTGGGGAGCTCCTCTCCCCGGCTGCCGCGCTTTGACAAGCGTGGGCACCAACATGCACACACACACACACGCACACACGACGACACGTGGCATTGAAACCTGCCTGGACGCGCTTGGCGGGAGGCGTTGCGGCAGCGCTGAACGGGCCAAAATGACCGCCACTTTGAACGAAGCCCCGGCGTCCGTTGCATCCGCGCCGGCTATACCGCGCGTCGTAGGCGAAACGTAACAGACCGCCCCGCCGGGAGAGATCCCGATGGTCAGGGGACTGCATCCGCTGTCCGGAGGGATGTCGCTCGATGATGCTCGTAATCGAAATCGGTCGTCCCTCGGCGTTGCTTGAGCGCAGCGTACAGAGAAGGCCTCGTTCTCAGGTTCAGGTTCACACAGGACACTGCAAAGTGACTTCGGAAGAGTTGCCATTTTTGTTCTCGTTCCCAGCAAGCGTTAGAACTACGCCGAAACGCAACCGCTCAGTCAGTAGCACGACACAACCCTCACTAAGCTGTGCCAGGCTCTTTCCGCTTTTATACTACTGCCTAGTTCCTTACAGTAGTCAAGCAGCACTCAGAACGCGTCCACAAATGGGAAAATTGCACTAGAAAGCACGTCATCACTTTGAAACACTAAACAGAAGCAATAAGTTAAAAATCCTGCCTCAGGAAGAAAACATCAGTAACAAACAACTTTGAGGCGGATTCCTACGTTAGGGGCCTCGACTTGAGCCATCGGCGTTACCGTTGAGACTCCCCTTTTTGTAACGCACCTCAAAGGAATATTGTTGCAAAGCGAGGCTCCAGCGCAGGAGGCGGCCATTTTTGGGAGAGATGGTCTGCAGCCATTGGAGAGGGCAGTGATCCGTCTCAATGATAAACCTCGAGCCGGCTAGGTAGCATGACAATTTCTGAACGGCCCACACGAGACACGCACACTCTTTCTCGGTGGCGCTGTACGCCTGCTCACGACAGGTCAGCTTACGACTAGCATACAGGACGGGGTATTCCACTTCTCCATTTTCCCGTTGGCACAGTACAACGCCGATGCCTCGCTCACTAGCATCGCACTGAACAACGAACCCTTTTGTGTAGTCTGGCGATCGTAGCACAGGCTGGCTTGTTAGGGCGCTCTTTAGGGCGCTAAAAGCTCATTCCTTTGTCTCGCCCCAGACGACTGTTTGGGGCTCTGTTTTTCTTAGAGCATCCGTCAGGGGAGCCGCGATATCGGAGTACCTGCGGATGTACCTCTGATAGTAGCCGGCGACACCCAAGAACGACCGAATATCGGTCTTCGTGCGCGGTTACGGGAAGTCTCGCACAGCGGCCACCTTTATTTCAGAGGAGCGGCGACGACCCTGTCCAATCACGTGACCGAGGTAGACAACCTCGGCCTGTGCTAATTGGCACTTGGGAGCCTTGACTGTCAAGCCCGCTTCGCGCAGGTGGGTTAGCACTGCCCGCAAGTGTGCCATATGCTCAGAACAGGATGCGGAGAATATCGCTACGTCGTCTAAATACGGTAAAGCGAATTCTTCCTGTCCCCGCAACACTTTGTCCATGAGGCTTGAAAAACAGTATGGCGCATTCTTCAAACCAAAACTCAAAACTTTAGGACGGAATGTTCCCATTGGTGAAATGAACGCCGCATACCTACTAGCCTCTTCTGTAAGTGGAACCTGCCAATAACACTCTTGCAAGAGACGGTCCTTAGTCTTCTCAACTCCTAGGTGTCCGGACCACGAACCGCCATGCGACAAGCGCAACAGATCCTGACGGTAGCACTGAGGCACGATCAGCTGATCGAACTCCACTCCCCTGCGGTCTAGATACTTCTGGTACAGGACCCCACCTCTTTCCACAAAACGAGCATTTTTCTTGGCGATACCTTCCTTGACATTGCAGCGCATGTTTTCTAGGCTGCCATCCTTTTTTTGCTCGGCTATCGAAAGCCGACCGGCTGACTTTTAGCAACCTATTAAGTCCATCGGACGTAGGCGCGATGAGGAAATCTGCAGATAGCTCTTCTAACTTTCCCGTGTCGGGCATTTCCTCTCCAGTACCTGGTGCCTTCAAAGCTACAGGCTCAATTTTATTCAGTTCGGACGTGCTCTGAATATCAGCTTGCTGCGCCTCCGACCCTTTCTCATTGTTCGACAACGTCGGCCCCGCAACTACCGCCTTTGCAGCGGGCTCCCGAACTCTCGATCTGGTTAAGCCTGAACGCTAGCCTCACCAAACAAAAGCCCCTTCTCGCGCAGGAGGTGATCGGACCTGTTCGAAAATAGGTACGGGTACTGGGGGGGGGGGGCAGCATAGATGACACTGCGGCCTCCGTCTCAAATGCTCCGAAAGGTCCTTCAATAAGCACTTTTGCTACGGGCAGACACACGCTGTGAGCTTCCACGGCTTGCTTAATCCATGCGCACTCGCCCGTGAACATATCGGGTTCTACGTAAGAGGGGTGAACTACATCTATTGTAGCTGCGGAATCACGAAGCACTCGGCACTCTCTCCCGTTCACGAGGAAGTCTCGCATGAAAGGCTCGAGAAGCTTCATGTTCTCGTCAGTGCTGCATAATGACAAAAACACAACTTTTGTTTTTGTTTCTGGACACTGCGCGAAAAGTGACCCGGCTTCTGGCACGTATAACACACGCGCGCTTGCCTCGTCTCGAACCGCTTTCTGCGTTCGGCTTCGGCTGCCGCCGTCTCCTTACGTTCGGTCGGACTGCTTTCACTCGCATCCGCACTACGTGTGTCCCCCCTTGCTCTCATGGGTGTGAACTTCGGCCTCTCAGACTTGGAGCCAAATTCACCCTTTTGACCGTCCCTAGCTCCGCGAGCCCGACGCGTCACAAACTCCTCGGCTAGCTCGGCGGCTTTAGCCACTGTACTAACGTCTGGCCTATCCAAGACCCAGTACCGCACGTTCTCAGGTAACCGACTATAAAACTGTTCCAGCCCGACACACTGCAGAATTTTCTCGTGGTCACCAAACGCTTTCTCTTCTTTGAGCCACTCCTGCATGTTTGACATAAGCCTGTAGGCAAACTCTGTATATGACTCACTTCGCATTTTTCATTTTCCCGAAACTTCCGACGGAACGCCTCCGCTGACAGCCTGTACTTTTTTAGCAGACTCGATTTCACTTGGTCGAAATCCTCTGCCTCCTCTCTCTTCAAGCGAGCGACTGCGTCGGCCGCCTCGCCGGGTAACAAAGTGAGCAAGCGCTGTGGCCACGTTTCCCGAGAGAACCCCTGCTTCTCGCACGTTCACTCAAAGTTAACCAGGAACAAACCAATGTCCTCTCCAAGCTTAGACGGCCGCATCAGGTCAGTCATTTTGAACGATACTCGTTCTCCTGCACCGTGTGCCTGACTTCCATTACGAGCGCGTTCCATCTCTACCTCGAGACGCTTCATTTCCAAAGCGTGTTGATGGTCGCGCTCTTCTTTCTCTTTATCTTTTTGTTCTTCACGTTCGCGCTCGTCTTTCTCTTTTTGCTCTTTACGTTCGCGCTCGTCTTTCTCTTTTTGCTCTTTACGTTCGCGCTCGTCTTTCTCTTTTTGCTCTTTACGTTCGCGGTCGTCTTTCTCTTTTTGCTCTTTACGTTCGCGCTCGTGTCTTTTTGCCCCCTCCTCAATGGTCTCAAGGCATTCCGACAGCTCGTCATCCTAAGCCTCCAACTCAAGAATAGCCCTTAGCAGTTCTGGTTTTCTGAGTTTGTCTGAGACATCCAGACCCAACTCTCTTGCAAGCTCCAGCAATTTCGGTTTGCGCAACGACTTCAAATCCATGGCTGCTCCGAATGCTGCTTTCTCTACTGCCTACTATTGTCTTGCCGCAAACTAACCCGGCAGCAACGACAACCACAATTACCAGCTCTGTTTCTGACACTAACAAAAGCCTGGCAAAACTCAGAAGAAGAAAGTCCCGCACTCACCAAACCTCGCAGCCAAGAATTCAGCGCAGTCGTTCCGCTGCAGGCAACCAGTCATCACACAGGGCTCGTTGCACTGCTCCCGGATGGTCGTTGTGCTGCTCAGCATACAGTCGACCGCATATCTTCGCTGCTGGCCTCCGTTGTCGCGATCTCACCACTGGCAACCAGTTGTTGCAAATGGGTCGCAAGCCCCAAGGGTAGCGTTGGCCTGGAGGCCTGGGGCACAGCTGGAAACATCCGAAGGTCCTGACAAATGATGAGTCGACTGCCAACAGAACAACTTGTTTATTCTAGCATCGCAAAAGAGCAGCCGGTCAGGGCGACCATGTTACTCGACGGAAGAAATCGAAGTCTCTTTTCGGCGTCCGGGGCAGCTGCCTTTATACCCTCGGAGTCGAGGGCAAGAAGGAACGGCTCGGGATGAGGCGCACGAGACGGCGACGCACGGACACGTTGAGACGTGACGTGACGCGCCCGCCGGGCCGGCGCCGGTCAGACCTCCTCGCCTCCCAGTTGGGGAGCTCTTCTCCCCGGCTGCCGTGCTTTGACAAGCGTGGGCACCAACATGCACACACACACGCACACACGAAGACACGTGGCATTGAAACCTGCCTGGACGCGCTTGGCGGGAGGCGTTGCGGCAGCGCTGAACGGGCCAAAATGACCGCCACTTTGAACGAAGCCCCGGCGTCCGTTGCATCCGCGCCGGCTATACCGCGCGTCGTAGGCGAAACGTAACACTACGTACTCCCCGAGATGAGCCACTTGTTCAACAACGCCGCCTCCCAGCCCCCGCCCGCCCAGCCTATGACCGACGCTCAAGCCCCAGGAAATGCGACGCCTAGAGGACTTCAGACAACTGGCCGTTGTGCTTCCATTGCGGTGAGGCCGGCCATATTCTCCGTCACTGCCCGTACCGACGTATCGGTCTTCGAGGATTTTAATTAACGCCCCACGACCACGCTTCGAACAACGTCCGCAGGAAATCGACGAGTACCTGCGTCAAGAAGAGTACGCGCCGAACCGCTTTTCGCGCTCACCGTCACCGTCAACCTCGCGATTTGCGTCGCCACGCCGCAGCTACGCAGCCGCGGTACGAGGAAGGTCTCCCAGCCCACGTAGGGGAAACTAAAGCCAGCAACCTCTGGAGGTGAGGTTGCTCATGAGCGAAACGCCGAAGATCATCCACCGACCACGCCCCATGAAGACGCTGCATCCGCGACGCCGCATGAAGAACCGACACTCGCTGCACCGACGCCGCACATAATGAGAACCCGACCACGACGCAAGCTGCCTTGAAAACGACGCCGCCACCCAGAAGAGCTTCGACCACACGCCCCACCCGCGACTCGTATACGCGACTAATCCGTGACCTGACGCCGAGAGCGACATGCAATGCAAGAGCCTGGACCTCCGACTTAGAAGTGACTATCGACGGCCGGAAAGTTATCTCTCTAGTCGACACAGGAGTCGATTACTCGGTGATGAATGGAACATTCGCTGCGCAGCTGAGAAAACTCACAACGGCTTGGGACGGCCCACCAATTCGCACCGCAGGGGGCCACCTCATTACGCCATCAGGACGATGCACAGCGCGAGTGACTGTCAAAGTACATACCTATCCTGCGACCATCAGGCGATCATCGACCTGTGATCCAAGCTGATCACGCTTTCGACGGACGAAGCCATCGCTTCGATGAAAACTCAGGAAAATCACGTTGCCCTGAGTATCCTAGAGGAAGAAGTGAGCGTCCCACCCCATTCAAGCGTTATCGTGACCAAAGGCGCCACGAAAGCCATTAAAGGGACACTGAGGAGAAATTGAAGTTGACTTGTATCGATAGAATAGCAACTCCTGATCCCAAAAACGCCACTCTTCCTGAAAACAAAGCTCTTGTAATGTAGAAAATAGCAAGAACCAAAATACAGGTATAGCCGCCACAGGACAATCTCGCAAGTACAAGCGTGATGACTTCCTAGGACAAGAGGCGCCACCTTGGAGGAATTTCCTTACTTCATGGACGGCACGAATCTCTGAGGCTGGCAAAGGAAGGATGCGCACCGCTCCGCTAGCCGTCAGAAATCACGGAGTCTGCGTTTACGTCACGTTTCACGTCACTCCGTTCTGTGACGTCATAAGAGTTGCCGTGACGTCATAAGAGTTCTCTGAGTTTGAATGAGAGCGGCGGGAAAAACTTTTTCAAATTCGAATCCAAATTTCTTTGAAATAAATGCATCTTTCGCGCCCGGGCAAACGGCAACAAATCCATGAAATGCCGAACTATCAGAATTTGCTAACAAAAAAAATTGATTGAGTTCTCCTCAGTGTCCCTTTAACGCGAAGCCATCATCGTGAACAACATGCAGTTGCTTCTAGACCGAGGAATCAGCATCGCAAGAGGCATCTCACATTTCCGCAATGGCCAGGTTGAACTACTGCTAACTACAGCGAAGAATATCGACACATTAACAGAGGAACGACGATTGCTTTCTTCGACGAAATATCCGACGTACGAGATTCCTTCGCCCTCTCCGACCTCTCCGCAGAAGATTCGCCTGAGCAAGAGAACTCGCCCACTTTCGACATCAACCCAGCCCCTGCACCGGAAAAAACAAGACCAGATCCGCAATCTGCTTCAAAGCTACAGTGAGTGTTTTTCGACATCGCCACCGGTGCGACGAACGGCAATTTCCAAGCATCACATTATAACGGACCAACACGTCCGACCTCTCCGTCAAAGCCCCTTCCGTGTGTCACCGCGAGAACGACAAGCCACCCGGGACTAAGTCGAAGAAATGCTTCGCGACGACGTCATCCTGCCTTCAAACAGCCCATGGGGGAACCGATTGTTCTATTGAGAAAGAAAGACGGCGCACTCCGATTCTGCGTGAATTTCCGCCGCTTGAACAACATAACAAAGAAGGACGTCTACCCCCTCCCCCGCATCGACGACACACTGGACCGCCTCTGCAATGCCAAATATTTCTCATCGATGGACCTCAAGAGCGGCTACTGGCAAATTGAGGTCGACGAAAGAGATCGCGAGAATACAGCATTCATCACTCCGGATGGGCTGTTTGATTTCATGGTGATACCATTTGGTATCTGTTCCGTGCCAGCGACTTTTCAGCGAGTAATGGATACAGTGCTGACAGGCCTGAAGTGGAAAATTTGTCTGGTATATTTAGATGACGTCGTTGTCTTCGCCTCGAACTTTGAAGAGCACCTCAAAAGACTTCGAACAGTACTAGACGCCATCAAGTCGTCTGGCCTAACCTTGAAGGCAGAGAAGTGCCACTTTGCCTACGAAGAGCTACTTTTTCTAGGCCACATCGTTAGCAAGGAGGGAGTACGCCCGGACCCGCAGAAAACAGCTGCTATTGAACAGTTTCCACCGCCGGCCGATAAGAAAGCAGTGCGCAAATTTCTCGGACTGTGCGCATATTACCGACGATTTGTGAAAAACCTTTCGCGCATTGCCGAGCCCCTGACCCAAGTGACGAAAACAGACGCGTCGTTTCAATGGGAGGCGCCGCAAGCATAAGCCTTCAAGAAGCTTCAGCGTCGTTTACAGTCCCCATCGATCCTCGCGCATTTTGATGAAAACGCCGATACTGAAGTTGATAACGACGCAAGCAGCGTGGGCCTAGGTGCCGTTCTCGTTCAAAAAAGCGACGGGCTGGAGAAGGTCATCGCATACGCTAGCCGTTCCCTTTCCAAGGCCGAGGCTAACTATTCGACAACTGAGAAGGAGTGCCTTGCCATCATCTGGGCCACGTCAAAATTCAGCCCCTACCTGTACGGACGACCATTCAAGGTGGTCAGCGATCACCACGCGCTGTGCTGGCTCGCCAGTTTCAAGAACCCCTATGGCCGACTCGCTCGATGGAGTCTGCATCTCCAGGGGTTTGACGTCACCGTCGTTTACAAGTCCGGACGCAAGCACTCTGACGCCGATTGCCTCTCACGAGCCCCTGTAGATACACCGCCGCCGGACGACGATGAGGACGCCTTCCTGGGACCCATCAACCCCAGCTCTTTTGCCCAGCAGCAACGCTCGGACCCCGACCTAAAACGCCTCATCGAGTACCACGAAGCAAGGTTTCTTCATCCCCCGCTTCATTCAAGCGAGGACTGTCTTCCTTCTCTGTGCAGAATGAGGTCCTTGTGAAGAACTTTGCAGCGAGCAAAACAGCCTACCTCCTTGTTGTGCCAGCTTGTCTCCGCGAAGAAGTTCTACAGGCTTCACACGACGAGCCAACAGCTGGACATCCCGGGTTTACTCGCACCCTCCGCCGTATTCAAGACAAGTATTGCTGGCCCCGATTGTCTGCCGATGTCGCACACTATGTGAAATCCTGCATAGATTGTCAGTGACAAAAGACCCCTCCCACACGACCAGCAGGATTTCTGAACCCCATTGAAGCTCCCTCAAGGCCCTTTCAGCAGATCGTCATGGACTTGCTTGGCTCTTTTCCAACGTCAACATATGGAAATAAGTGGATCATCGTAGCAACCGACTACCTGACGCGCTACGCCGAGGCGAAAGCCCTACCGAACGGAACAGCAGTAGAAGTCACCAAATTTTTCGTGGAGTGCATTCTTCTTCGACACGGCGCCCCCGATGTGCTCATCACGGAAAGAGGAACAGCATTCACGGCGGAACTAACGCAAGCCATCCTGCGCTACAGCCAAACGAGCCACCGGAGAACAACTGAATACCATCCGCAGACCAACGGACTGACCGAGCGCCTGAACAAAACCATCGCCGATATGCTCGCTATGTATGTCGATGCCGAACACAAAACCTGGGATGTCATCCTGCCTTACGTCGTCTTCGCCTACAACACCGCAGTACAGGAGACCACCCAGATGACGCCTTTTAGGCTCGTCCATGGCAGGGAGGCCACGACCACGCTAGACGCCATGCTGCCCAACGTTACAGAAGAAGAGAACGTCGACGTTGCCGCCTACCTTCAACGCGCAGAAGCTCGAAGGCTTGCCCTATTACGGATCAAAGATCAACAGCGGTCCGACGCCAGACGCTACAACCTACGAAGACGCAACGCGGAATACAAGCCAGGAGACCAAGTCTGGGTGTGGACGCCCATTCGCCGCCGTGGATTGAGTGAAAAGCTTTTGCGCCGCTATTTCGGCCCGTACAAGGTTCTTCGTCGGCTAGGTGAACTGGATTATGAAGTCATCCCTGACGCAATGACTGCATCCCAGCGACGCCGCCTACGACCAGAAGTTGTCCATGTAGTCCGTCTGAAGCCGTATTATGCGCGCTAAAGACCGCTGCATTTCCATGCTCTATTTTCTAAAGATCCGTTTCTTTTTCTCTTACTAGTCGGATTATTTGTTTTAATGCATCGGGTCGATGCTACTTTGAGAGGGGAGTAATGCCGCGAATATTTGCAGTGTTTGTTCGTTTTTCAAATCTGCCGCCACACCACTTTATCGCTTTGTTTGCGACGCAAGGCGCGACTTGATTTATCTCGATTGATCGCGGCCAGGCAGAGCTGATTCTACGTTGTTCCGGAATGTTCTAGTAACTTTGCGCTCTTTATCTAGAAAGTTCGCTATCAGCTTTAAATTGAACACGACCGACAGCGGCGGGCATTCTTTTCGACGACCGCCGAGCACGCTTGTCGCTTCGCTGCCGCCGAGTGATTCAGTCCATTTTGGGTGCAAGTCAGCCCAATCAACAGTTTTATTTTAGAAGACCCTTTTGTCCGTCTTCATCGCTGCTTCAACTGCCGTCACCACTACGTGACAATATGTTCTAGACGTAATCGCCCCTTGCTTGGCTTAAGTTTTTAACATCTGTATCTCTGGGGAAACTTTTCCTTGGAGCATAAAATCTGCCAAAGTGACAGTAGTACATAAGAAAGGTGACCTAAACGACTTATCAAATTATCGTCCCATTTCAATTTTGCCAATCTTTTCAAGGGGTTTTGACAAACTGATTCTTGAGCGACTCACATCCTTCACCGACCGTTACAGTATCATAAGCCCGTCGCAATATAGTTTTCGAAAAAGCAGATCAACAGAATTGGCCCTTCTTTCTCAAAAAGAATTTATATTGGATAACTTTGAAAACAGACGTATAGCACTAGGTATTTTTCATGACTTCATCAAAACTTTTGATCGCATTAATCATCAAATATTGCTCCAGAAACTTAACTCCTACGGGATACGTGGTAAGCGTTTGTCATTATTAACATCGTATCGACAGCACCGCACACAATTGTTTGATATAAATGGACACTTCTCACATGTTAAAACGGTGACTACAGTCGTTCCTCAAGGTAGCATTCTTGGTCCGTTTCTTTTTATGTTATATATTAACGACATTGTGCGCAAATGTGAACCTGACAAATACATATTGTCACGGGTGGTACAGCTCGGTTGGAGTAGGTGACTGCAGCGGACGTCAGTAGCAGTCCCAAAAGCGGAGCATTCGCAGCCAGACACTTCGGCTTCTTTTTTTAAGGCCAGCTCGCGCGCGCATTCCGCGCTCTCGTGGTTCTAGTAGAACGACGACGATGAATTGGCGGTGTCATTACTCCCCGGCAAAAAGAAGCATCGTCCCGATGCTGAGAGTGGAGAGGTCGGAAGGACTGAACGGGGTTAGTGGGCGAGGCTACCGATCGTGATAAGGCTTCAGGCGGACCACGTGAACCACTTCAGGGCACGGGGACCGTCGGGACTTCTGAAATCCATCGGGAATGACCTCGTAGTTGAGGTCGCCCAATGACCTGACCACGCGGTATGGTCCGAAGTAGCGATGGAGGAGTTTTTCGCTCAGTCCTCGTCGCCGAATGGGGAACCACACCCACACACGGTCGCCAGGCGCATAATGGACGTCGTGACGGCGCCGATTGTAGCGATCTGCATCTCGAAGGTGTTGGTCCTGAATTCGAACTTTGGCCAGTTGGCGAGCAGCTTCGGCGCGTTCCAGGAACGTGTAGGTATCAGTGTGAAGGCTAGAGTCGTCCAGATGTGGTAACATTGCGTCGAGCATCGTCGTCACTGCACGGCCGTAGACGAGTTGGAATGGAGACATCTGCGTTGTTTCTTGCATGGCCGTATTGTAGGCGAAGGTGACATAAGGAAGCACTTCGTCCCACGTTTTGTGTTCAATATCGACGTACATGGAAATCATGTCAGAAAGGGTTCGGTTCAGTCTTTCAGTCAACCCGTTCGTTTGAGGGTGGTACGACGTTGTTCGGCGGTGGTCGGTATGACTGTAAACCAAGATCTCCTGCAGCAGCTCAGCCATGAACGCAGGGCCTCTGTCAGTGATCAGCACTTCAGGTGCCCCATGGCGGAGTACGATCTGATGCACGAAGAACTTAGCGACTTCTAAAGCGGTGCCGCTGGGTAGAGCTGACGTTTCTGCATAGCGGGTAAGGTAGTCCGTCGCGACAATGACACCGCCAATTCATCGTCAAGATAGACGAGACACGTCTGCCATTTTAAATCGGCAAGGACGGTATCCATGAGGCGTTGGAAAGTTGCCGGTGCAGAGCACAGTCCAAAGGGCATGGCCGTAAATTCATACAGGCCATCTGGAGTAATAAAAGCTGTTTTTTCACGGTCCCGCTCATCGACCTCAATTTGCCAGTAACCTGACTTGAGGTCCATCGAAGAAAAGTATTTAGCGCTACAAAGGCGATCCAGAGTGTCGTCGATCCGGGGGAGAGGATAGACAGCCTTTTTGGTGATTTTGTTTAAGCGACGGTAGTCTACACAGAACCGCAATGTTCCGTCTTTCTTCTTCACAAGGACGACTGGCGCTGCCCAGGGACTCCGGGAAGGACGAATTACGTCGTCGCGGAGCATTTCCTTGACTTGGCGGCCAATAGCGTCGCGTTCAGCGGGAGACACTCGGTAGGGGGACTGTCGGAGAGGGTGCACGTTATCGTCGGTAATAATGCGATGCTTCGCTAGGTGAGTTCGTCCAACACGCGATGATACCGAGAAGATGTCGCCGTAGCGCAGAAGAAGATCTTTAACTTGTTGTTGCTGCGTCGGGAAGAGTGCTGGATTGACGTCGAACGTGAAACCAGTGACTGGGCTCTGCTCTTGCGACAACGACATTGTGGAAATACTGGGTGTGCTGCTGACATGGGCGATGGCATCAACGTGAGCCACAACGGTTCCCACGTTCAGATGTTGGTGTGCACCACCGAAATTGGTTATCAGCACTTCTGTTTCTCCGTCGACGAGATTAACGACTCCTCTGGCGACAGCAAGGCTCCTGGCAAAAAGCAAGATCTGGTTGCCTTCCGCGACGCCTTCGAAATTCCGCACAGTCTTGGCGCCGACAGAAACCATAATACTCGAACGAGGTGGGATGGTGACGTGGTCATCCAGGATGCAAAGTGCGGTCGGATGGTCTGGATCTCTGTGTATTGCGTTCTCTGTGGAGAAACACACGGCCTTTGACTGGAGGTCGATGACCGCTCCATTCTCGGTCAAGAAATCCATCCCGAGAATCACGTCACGTGAACAATGTTCGAGTATAACGAACGTTGCCAGGTAGGTTGCGCCTTGAACTGCTACTCTTGATGTGCAAGTCCCGGTCGGTGTAACTAAGTGACCCCCGGCTGTACGAATCTGTGGGCCCATCCACGGAGTGGTGACCTTTTTCAAAGTGGCGGCGAAATTTCCACTGAGGATAGAGTAATCCGCCCCTGTGTCGACGAGTGCAGTGACGTCTGTTCCGTCGAGGGAAATGCTCAGGTTTGCTGTCGTAGACGGCGTGTGAGCGGTACGGCGCGGTGTTCGGTCACGGCTGCGGTGCGGCGCGGGTTCATTTCGATACGTCAGGTGGCATTCCCGTTGAGTCGGCGTTTCACGGTGGTGGACGGCATTCGGTCGTGGCATCGGGTGGCCACCTAGTTGCGGCGTAGGAGGGTCTGTTACATTTCGTCGGTGAGCAACCTCCCCCTCAAAGGTTGCTGCTTTTAGTTTCCCTGGCGGGGACTTGGCGACCTTCCCCGAGGAAAGTCACCGTAAGACCGACGACGTGGGGATGGCGACCTGCGGGTCCCACCGGCAGATTCGGCCAGATAATCGTTGATTTCTCTGGGTCGCTGCCCAGGCTGCGGACGTGGTGCATCTGCAGGGAACCCCGGCAGGCCCATCTGACGATACCTGCAGTTGCGGTACAGGTGGCCCGGCTCACCGCAGTGATAGCAGAGAGGACGGTAGTTGGGAGTGCGCCAGATGTCACTTTTACGGGGATACGATGGAGCAGGACGAGCAGGTGGTGGCGGCCGAAAAGAGGCCGGGGTTTCCTGAAGACGAGTCGGCGGCGGTTGTGCGCGACGCGCAACAGCGGCGTATGTCATTTGTGGTGGGGCTGTGGACGGCTGAAAGGGAGCTGGTGTTGTAAGCGCCTGTTGCACCTCTTCCCGAATAACCTCGGATAGAGCAGTAACCGTTGGCGCAGGCGGCGTAGCCGGAAACAGCTTCTGGAGCTCCTCGCGAACGATAGCTCGTACGGTTTCGCGAAGCATGTGGGTGTTACTGATGTCCGTGGTTGCCGCAGTCATGGCCAAAGGTTGACGCTCGTATTGCCGCAACCGCATATCGAGTGTCTTTTCCATGGTGGTTGCCTCCGACAGAAACTCTGCGACCGTGCTGGGTGGATTGCGAACCAGTCCGGCAAAGATTTGCTCCTTGACACCTCGCATAAGGTACCGGAGTTTCTTCTGCTCTGTCATGTCCGGGTCAGCTCGACGAAATAACTTTGCCATCTCTTCGAAATATACCAGTATGTTTTCATTTGGTAGCTGGGTTCGGGACTGAAGGAGCAGATCGGCCCGTTCTCTTCGAATCACCGTGGTGAAATCCTTCAGGAACTGGTCTTTAAATACGTTCCACGTCGTTATGGACGACTCCCGGTTCTCGAACCACGTACGAGCTGCGCCCTCCAGCGAAAAGAACACGTGTTGAAGCTTGGAGTCTTCCGCCGATCTGTTGTACCGGGCCACGCGTTCAAATTTCTCCAGCCAGTCTTCCGGGTCTTCGCCTGGAGAACCTTGGAAGATCGGTGGCTCCCGAGGCTGCTGCAGCACAACAGAAGGTGAACTAATCGTCGTCTGCATGCCTATTTCGGGCTGGACGGTCGTCGACGATGGCGCTGAACGAACCGCTTGGGTTGAGCGAGACTCTAGAAGCCCAAACTCGGGTTGAAGGCCTTGGAGCCGGCGGCTGCCGTGGTGTACAGGCGACACCTCGATGGCAGATGACCCTCGAGCACTTGAATCCCTGCTTGCTGGGGGAGTCCGAGGCATGGAATGCGTTACCCAGCGCCCTCCACCAGATGTCACGGGTGGTACAGCTCGGTTGGAGTAGGTGACTGCAGCGGACGTCAGTAGCAGTCCCAAAAGCGGAGCATTCGCAGCCAGACACTTCGGCTTCTTTTTTTAAGGCCAGCTCGCGCGCGCATTCCGCGCTCTCGTGGTTCTAGTAGAACGACGACGATGAATTGGCGGTGTCAATATTATATGCAGACGATATAGCAATGTTCTTTTCGGGAAGCAAAGGCTCAGACTTAAGTGCTCATGTGAATGGCACCCTTTCGCAAATAAACAACTGGGCATGTAAAAACTATTTAAAGTTAAACACCAATAAGTCAAAAGCAGTTATATTTCACACACGAAACACGAATATTGAACTGCCTCTCCTCCTGCTCAAAGAAAATGTACTGGAAGTTGTACCCTCTTATAGAACTTTAGGAGTTTACCTCAGTGAAAACATGTCATGGGATAGACACATTGAACATTTGTACGGTAAATTATCTAGCACCATCGGCCTTATACTTCGCTACTGCCCGACTTTCACCACATCCGTTAATGCCCCCCTTTTAAATCACTCTTCCTATCTTTGATGAACTATGGCATCCTAATGTGAGCCACTACAACTGCAGAAAACATGCACAAGTTGGTAGTGTTGCAAAAACGTGCCATTAGAATTATAAGTGCCATACCCTTATCCTACAGCTGACTTATTCAAAAACTAAGCGTTGCTCGTGTGGATCCATGTATAGCTATAGGTTATGCAAATATTACAGGTCAAATTTCATAAACAATATCCGAACCTTGGCTGAATTAGCCGAATTAAATAGAAACATAGCTTCATACTCCACACGTCATCCTGAATTCTAGAAAGTCGCCAAATGCCGTACCAATTATGGGAAACGTGCTAAAGTTCACATTGCCAACTACCATAAATCAACTACAACAAAATGACATAGATGTTACGAAATTGTCCATGAAAAAGTTGCGCGATATCTTTACTTAGATAACGTATGTGTTTTCCACTTGTACTTATTTAATTAACTAGTCATGCTTGTTCCGTATCTGTTTTTTGCTAGGACGACAGTAACCGTTTCATGTTTTTTTTCCTATAATGCATACATGTTGTCTACAAGTGGCTTATATATGGTGTGTAATCTTCAATTGAGTTCTCTCTGTATTTTATCGATATATGTATTCATGTTGCGTAACATAATATTTACCACCCCTGCTGTCAAGGAATGGGTGCACTGGCCTAGTCAAGCCTTTCTGGTTTTTGCCTGTGCACGCAACATCACCTGATGTTGAATAAAGGTCCAATCAAATCAAACTGGCCTGGGTGGTATGTGAGTGAGAGATGCCACCAGTGCTGGCGCCACTTGCGCTCAAGTTGCTTTTGTGTA
Source organism: Amblyomma americanum (assembly GCA_030143305.2). NCBI lineage: Eukaryota > Metazoa > Arthropoda > Arachnida > Ixodida > Ixodidae > Amblyomma > Amblyomma americanum. Next base: position 154,535 of record JARKHS020007909.1, on the reverse strand, counting down.
GCATGAATGCTGCAATGTGAATGGGCGACAGCCATTTAGAGTGTATTAGTTGACGAAAAGTCTGTCCGGTCCCAGCAGTGTCTTCTGTGCCTTATGAAAAGGCGTTTGTGGGCTCTGCAGTGTCTTTGTATCAAAAGTAATTTTTTACGGTGATACTGTCCTTTGATGCAATGTATTTTGTTCACCATCATACTATGCTAATATTTGTTATTTCTGTGTTGCTCAATGCTGTATAAACTGTTTTGGGAAACTGTGACCTCGTCAGGCTTTACCGCCTTTTATCGCAGTTCCCTCTTTCATTTCTGAAGGAAAATAAACCTTAACCTTAAAAGTCGTTTACAGTGGTGGTACTGCTTTCCAGTGGTGTTCTCAGCATTTACAGTTGTAGTCGGCAGCCAAGTGGCACTAACTTACCTGGGTGGTACGTGAGTGAGAGATACCCCAGTGGTGGCGCCACTTGCGCTTAGGTTGCTTTTGTGCGACATGAACACTGCAGTGTGAACGGCCGACAGCCATTTAGAGTGTGTTGGTTCACGAAGTCTGTCCGGTCCCAGCAATGTCTGTCTGTGCCTTGTGAAAAAGCATTTGTGGGCTCTGCAGTGTAAAAGTTCCTTATAGTGGTGGTCCTGCTTTCCAGTGGTGTGCTCAGTGTGTACAGTTGTAGTCTGCAGACAAGTGACACTAACTGGCCTGGGTGGTACGTGAGTGAGATGTCACCAGTGGTGGTGTCACTTGCGCTCAAGTTGCTTTTGCGTGGCATGAATGCTGCAGTGTGAATGGGCGAGAGCCATTTAGAGTGTGTTAGTTCATGAGAAGTGTCTCTGGTACTACACCTTGTGGAAAGGTAAAAGTTCTTTCCAGTGGTGGCCGGCTTTCGAGTGGTGGTGTGCTCACGCAACATGCAGTCGCAGCCTGTAGCCCAGTACCACAAACTGGCCGAGTTTCATGCGAGAGAGAGCCCTGCTAGTGCTGTTGCCACTTGCATGGTGTGAACCGGTGTAATGTTATATACTGTCATGGCGCAGACATTTCTTATGTCTGCGGGTGGTGGTGGGACCGTCAGACCTAATACTAATACAAATTGGGCTTTCCTCATCATTTATTTCCATTAGCGGAAGTCAGGCTGAGGGAATTTCTCACTACCTTTGGCGGTGTCCAGGGATAGTGTGCTCGTACAGTGCACTACAGTGTAACCCAGTTATGCACTTCAGAAATCTGCACACAAAAACATTATCCTGGCAAACATGTGATCAAAAGTGCCCAATTTCGAAAATGTAACTGGTGACTGTGGTACGATTTCAGTTCGTTGAAATGTCGACTGGCGTTTCTTTGCATAACGTTTCAATGGCTTTTTGAGCTCGCAGGAATCAGTCCACGTGAGCATTGTCTTAAGTGCGGAACTAAATTCGCAAGACATCTGGTCTGTCGGTAGTAAAAGGAGCCAAAATATCTTACTGGTCATCCTCAAATGATTCGCCCCCTTGCATTATTGCAATGCGCGAAAGCGCTGTGGCAACTGACTGTCTTATTGCCTTTGCTTTACATGCTGCCTTTTCCGCACTGCTCTCGCTTGTATGTAAGCGCATCGTAGTAGTATTTAATCAAGCAGTTTAAAGTCGTGAATTGACACATGGGCTGCGAGGGGCGCGGTATTGTGGGCGCCGGATTAGTTTAGACCGCCCGGAGTTTTTATAGCATGTGCAAACATCGCACACCACACTGCCGCCTTTTTCGCTTTTGCGGAGGCGTAACGCGTCCTCCGCCTGCCGCGTTGCCACAGAAATGGTCTGCTCGCATGTTTCAGCACCTCTGTCGTTTGTCTGGTGCTCTGCACTTGGGCACTGCACAGAAGCCACCGCAGTAGGTTACTGCTGCTGTATTCTAGTTTTTCATGTTGCGTGCTGCCATGTTTGGCCCGTTTAAATGTTTGCACACCTACGGTTAGTCATTAAACATTATACGGCCAGAATTCGTCAGAATTGTAAATTTAGGAGCTGTAAAACGTGTCGCATGGTGTTGTATTTGTAATGCTAAGAGGAGACATTTCTGCTGTTCGCGATTTTTAGCGTATCAACTGGCAACATATCAAAGAGGTCTTAATGTATTCATAGTCTAGTGAATTGGCACAAACAGGCCCAGGTGGCACGTGAGTGAGCGTTGCCCCCTGCTGTGCCACTTGCATGGTCGCTGCCTGCCTGGAACTCATCCAGAGTTTCCGGGTTCGAACGAGACCGCGGCGGCTGCTTTTTTATGGTGGCAAAACGCTAAGGCGCCCGTGTGCTGTGTGATGTCAGTGCACGTTATACATCCCCAGGTGGTCTAAATTATTCCGGAGCTCTCCACTACGACACCTCTTCATTTCTTCTTTCACTTCCTCCTTTATCCATTCCCTTCCGGTGAGGCAAATTCAAAGGATGGTAATGGTGCCCAGGGGGAAAAACAGACCTGTCATAAATGCCTAGACAGAGCCAGCCACCTTGGGAAGTGATGAGTGAAAATTGGCAGTGGCTTAGCTAGGCTATGCCAGGATTTATGTAGCGAAAGCAAGGGTGAAACCCCCGTTTGGCCTTGTTCACATATTCCACAACGTATGAAGCACATGCATAAACGTCCAGTATGTCCTGTAGGTCCATTATTGATTTCAGCACTGAGGCTGTCCAATGGTTGAAGGGGTCACGTCACTCTTACGCCTATTCTCTAGGCTAACGACACGTTGTTCTTCGGTTTCTTGAGTCCGCCGCTGCAGTTTCTTGGTCGCATTCCATCGTTCATCAAGGGCCGTCTTCAGTGAAGCAGGACTCAGGTCTCTCCTCCTACTGCTGTCGCTGCAGTTAGCTATCGACACACCGGACGTTAAACGTGCCTGTCTCTCGGCGGCATATTCACGGCGGCGTTTAGCCAGTCGTTCGGCGCGCTGGTCGTCTGTTTCCTGGGCGATTCGTTTCCTCTTCTCGTTCCGTTGTCGATTCCAGGCCTCCTCCAGCTTATCAGAATTGTCGCCGTCCATACTGTCGCCTCAACTGTGGTTGTGGCGCACACCAGCTCTCCTTTTCAATCCTGTGACATCTTATCACGCATGCGACGCAGCTGTCGAAGCGAGCCGAGGCGAGCGCAACGACGAGGAATGCGGTGTCACGTCCTACCAAACTGCGGCGGCGGCGAGCGGAGCGCTGTGACGTTATGCCAGATGGCGCGGCGAGCGCGCGAAGCACAGTAACCTTCCACGGCGAGGCGCGCGTTGTGACGTCACGTGCCTCGATGGAGTACCAGCAAGGCGTAATCGCCAGTTTGCGGCCAATAAAGCTTTCGCTTTAAAATGTAGTCCCGAAGACATTACACGGCTCAGCACATTAAGAATTTTTTATGAAACCACAATTTTTATTTCCACCATTTTTGTGTTTTGCACCATTAGATTTCATTTACTGCGCCTGGTAGGCGCTACGTGACGAATTATACAAATGGAAAGCAATGTGGCAAGAATGAATACAACATATGTTTTCTGAATTAAGCACTTATAACTGTTACAAAAGCACACATGCAATCAAGAACTGGGGGCACAGCTACACACTCCCAACATATGGCAATACAGACAAAATATAAATAAGCACATCCCGACACACATTAATGTGTGCTGCCAAATGGTCACAAACAGCTCTGCTGAACATGTAGACGTGTGAAAGGCTGCAAGCGATCGCATAAAAAAATCATTTGAAATTTGTTCAGTGCATAAAGCTGCACTGAACATAATTTCAAGTTAGACTTGTGTAAGGGTGCTACCAGTGGCAGTAGTGGTGGGCTTGAAGAGTTGATATGCGAATGAAATAAGCTAAAATGTCAAAAATTTCAAATGGCTCTACAAGAACGTCATGTGTAATTCTGTTGTGCTGGGTAGCCATTGCGAACAGTGATTAAAGTAGGCAGTCCTGTATTGCATTCATTTAGTGAAAGATAACAGGCATTCTTAAATTCTTGAGGGAGTAACTAGTGATGAGGCCAATATGACTTGTGGGTAGAAACGTTAATGAGGGTGATTCGCGTAAATTTTATATATAGTGTAAGGCTCTTGATACCGTTTCACACATGTTTATATTATGTGGAGTAATATATATCACCTGCAATACGACGTTATGCCCAGTTATGTGTAGTGGCCTGTTTGACAGCCTGCAACCAGCGACACAGAAGGCAGCCCACACCGGAACTTGCTTCAGTATTGCCGTTATCATAAGCATGTGGAAATAGGGTGAGACAAAGCCTTTCGCCCCGCCCGCACTCCGCGGATGCAGCGTTCCCGCTCGCTAACCGCGGGTGGGGTTCGTGCTCGAGGGACAAAGGGAAGGGACGACACAGCGTTAACACTCGTATGCTATTTATTACACTTGCAATTAATGCACAGAGCGGGCCAGCTAGCTACAAAACATCAACGAGGCATTCCTCGGAAATATAGGCTACGTAAGAAGGACTTCCGACTTACTGGCTGGGGCAGGGGCGCGACTTCGGAAGTATCGGCGGCGAACATTATTTGTATGCGCCGACAACGGCGGCCGGGTTTTCCCGTGCGCGCCGCATTCTTGGGGCAAAGCCGTTCCCTAGCATTTGCTGAAGAAGGCGACCAGAGCGCGCGTTTGCTGCACTCGCTTCGCTGCCTGGAACCAGAAGTCCAGCGGCAAGGCACAACGAATCCCCGTGCGCCTGCCGCGGAAGGTGACGGGAGCGTGCGGCTCTAACCGCTCGTGACGTTGGCCTGATCCCAAAGAGACTCTGTCCAGTGCCGCAGAATTCCGCGTAACCTACCAGGTGGCGATCCCGTTGCCCTTCCCTTCGCCCTTTTATGGAGGAAAAACGCTAAGGCGCCCGTGTGCTTTGCGAATTCAGTGCACGTTAAAGATCCCCAGGTGGTCGAGATTATCACGAGAGCCCTCCACTACGGCACCTCTTTCTTCTTGCACACCCTCCTTTCCCGCTTTCCTTGCGGCGCGGTTCAGGTGTCCAACGATATATGAGACAGATACTGCGCCATTTCCTTTTATAAAAACCTTTATTATTAATATTATTATTACTACTATTAGAGGTTGAAGCAATACATCGGCTACCAGGCAGGCGCGACGCTATTCCTAGGATTCTTGTGCGCTTCACTTCCTCTGCTTCCAGAGAAATGTTGTTCGAAGCCCGCGGGAAGCTTGGGAGTCTTTGCGAACCTGGAAAGCGACAAAGGATGTTTTTCAACGAGAACCTGACAAGGCTGAACCGAGATCTATTCTGGCATGCAAGGATCAAGGCAAAACTAAATGAGTACAAGTTTGCTTGAGTTAAACGGGGCAAGATATTTGTGAAAAAATCTGAAAGCTCGTCCCTTCTCCGAATAACTAAGCCAGCAGACTTCGATCTAATCGTATAATTGCCATGGACAGCACCTTCTGCCAGGTACCGAACTTTAGGTCTTTCAAGGACACATTTCATCAGAGCTCAGAGAATCAATTTACTGTCGTAAACACCAATGTCAGAAGCCTTCAAAAATACTGGGAAGAATTTAAGTTAGTTGCCATATCAGGAATTGGGTTTGTTGATGTATTTGTCTTGACGGAAATCAATGTTACAGATGCGTGCATGCATACGTTGTCAGTGCCGGGCTATCAGTGCCATTTTGTGACGCGGCCTCATCGACGAGGGGGCGGAATCGCCATCTTTATAAGAGATACGTTTGACGTTGCACCCATTGGCGTGAACCTCGCTCATGCGGAATGCTTAGCGCTGACGGTATCTTGTGGTGCTCGGTGTTTAAGGTTGGTAGCTCTATATCGGCCACCTTGCAACAGTACTACTCGTTTTTTGCTGGAACTCGAGGAAACGTTGACCTTATAGAATTCAGTGGAAGAATTATGTTTAGTGGGAGACTTAAATATAAATACCTTGTGTCCTACGGTGGGCTCTGTATCCGACTACCTGTCACTCCTGTCCTCGCACGGTGTTTCAAATACAATTACCGCTCGCACCCGTAAAGAAATACTTGCAGACCACTTAACAACATCTTGTCTCGACCATATCGCTTTACGTGCCCCTAACTACTCATTTGCTTCTTGTGTTATTTTGCAAAGTTTTTCGGACCATTATCTCGTCGCTTGTCGTTCGTCTCCATCGTTTCCTACGCCAGCTGCTCTTAGATCCACCACATCCAATAATTTAAGCTACATCACCGTAACCGACCAAAGGACCTTGGATAACTTGATTAGCAGTTTTAACTGGATGGCAATAACTGAATGTAATCCACCAGAGAATGTGTACAGTATCTTCTGCGACCAAATAAAAAAGTTAGAAAATAATTCAAAACATGTCGTAATAAACAAGCGCAGGAAGGATTACAACTGGCTGACTGCAGATATAATGCGGGCCATTTCCTATAGAGACATGCTCTGGAAACGGTGTAAGCATGCCTCAAAAAATAAACACCTACGTCTTGAGTACAAAACCGCACGAAATAGGGTAGTTGCCTTAATAAGATGCACGAAGCGCCAGTATTTTTCGAAAAATTTCATCAGTCGTCAAGGAATCCCGCAAAAACATGGTCACTGATAAATTATCTTCGTGGCAAGAACGCTGCATACATTTCCCCAATCTCGTTTTTTCCAGGCGACTCGGTCGACGTTGCAGATAAGTTCAATCAACTATTTGCACTGGCTTCCGAGAATGCATCTTCTTGCCAGGCCGTCCAATACACGCTTAAGGAATCTATTTCAGCGTCCGCTTTCCTACCTAGATATTCAGAAAATGAACTTCACCAAATAATTTTCAGCTTTAAGCGCAATAAGCCTCCTGGCATCGACGGCTTATCTGCAAACCTGCTACAAAGGAACTTTGCAGCATTATCCAATATCCTGCTCTTTATGTTAAACGGTTTTCTTGATACCGCGCTTATCCCCAAGGAGCTTAAAACTGCGATTGTTAAGCCCTTTTATAAAGGAGGGAAAAGGGATGACATCAAAAACTATCGGCCTATTTCAATCCTACCCATACTGTCTCATATTCTTGAAAAATTCCTTTTGAAATCCATGTCGTCTTTCGTTGAAAAATTTTCGATTCTGTCGACTCGACAGTTTGGTTTTGTGTCCGGTCGTGGTACGATAACCCTTCTAGAAGAGTTCTCTGATGAACTGTTTTCGGCTTTTGACCAAAATTTGTTTAGCGTTGCTTTATTCTTGGACATATCAAAAGCATTCAGGACAGTTCATCACGGGATTCTTTTACAAAAATTATATTCCAGCGGTTTTAGAGGGCCATTTTACGATGTCCTTAAAAGCTATCTCGCCGAACGATCACAAGTAGTTGTCTTAGACGAAATTAAAAACGCAAGTGGTAAACTTCCACTGAAGGCCGGAGTTCCTCAGGGTTCTATATTATCACCTCTACTTTTCAATATATTTATTAATGATTTATCTAGGGTTGTTTCAAAAGGTTTAATATTTCAATACGCTGACGACGCTGTTCTGCTCTCAAAACATATTTCTTACAGCATGGCTGTCTCGAATCTACAAGGTAATATACACAAAACAATGACTTGGTTCGCTGATAACCATTTAAAGGTTAACACCTCAAAAACCCAACTCGTTTGCTTTAGATCCCCTTTAAAATTAACCGCTATAAACGCGCCAGTTTTTCTACAGAGTCACAACTGCCATTCCTGTCGATGCGTGCCAACTACCTACGTGAACTCGGTAAAATACCTGGGAGTATTCTTCGACAGTGATATGTCGTGGCACACTCAGCTATCACATGTTTGCGATAAGCTCAGGAGCGCTGCATGGTTGTTTTTCAACATCAAGTCTCTCGTACCGTTTCCAGTAAAAAAAAATGATAGCACATGCTTTGGTCTACAGCACCCTTCGATATGGGATTACCGTCTTTGCTTTTTGCCCTATCCGATGGCAAAACCGCGTGGATTCTTTGTTAACGAACATACTGAGAAATCTAGCCTACAATAATCCGTCACTCAAAAATCATAACATCTCGGCGCTTGGCTTGCCTTGCTTCTGGTCTTTGTTTGTACAAACTGTGGTGCTACGGCATTTTTGGTTCAGTGATTTTAAAACGTGCTATACAGCCCCCCGAGGCCTTCGTAATAGTGTTCGCTATGTAGTGCCGCGATCCTCAACAAGGTATGGTGAAGCTAGACGCTGTGTTTACGTGCCGAAAATTCTGAACGATTTGCCAAATGAGGCATTCTCGATTCAGTCAAAAAGGGCATTGAAAAAGATTATTTGTTCATTGTAACGCGGTTGTTGCAATACTTCTAAAAAGTATTGGTCATCACCTCTGAAATATGTTCATCTTATCTTATGTGTATTGATTCTTGTCTCGTGATTTGCTCCTTGTTTGTGTTTAGCCTCTTAACTGTTAATACCCCTGCATTCACCCTGTTATGCGTCGAGTGAATATTGCACACTCGTCCGCTGATTTTGCCGGGCCAAGTCCTTCAAGCCATTGGTGTCTTTGACAGGCCCGTTTCTTGTACTTTGAATTATTTTGTGCAATAAAATTAATATTATTATTATTATTATTATTATTATTATTATTATTATTATTATTATTATTATTATTATTCCTTTTCCACGAGTGCGCGAACTTGATTTCTCATACACTGTTGTAACATCAGGGTAGCAAAACAAGTATCCTTGTAACTATTTATATGTATTTCTCATGCATCTGCCTTTGTTTATATTGGCTCAGTTCACAGCCAAGATCTCTCCATGGCATTGCTCTGAACTGGTGTTTGTGGAAACCTGTTTCCCCCTACATTTCGATGCGCCCCATCTTCATCGTCGGCCGTCGGGACGGACAGCACCGGTTGGAAAAGGAAAACTGATTTCCAATTAGATGTGCAACGAGCCATTTGTCAAGCATCCCACCATCTAAATACGGCATTTCAGTCATTTTAAAAGTTGACACGGCCATCAAGGATAGCAATAACATCACAGAACTGCCCACAAAAAAAGGGCATGTAGAATAGAATGTTAGAATATAGGTCATAACATAGATTGCCAAAAGCCAAAGTTCATGAATGCTGTTCATGCACTGTCTGTCTTCGATGCTTGAGAAAAGCTATCGGCTCATTCACCAGAACATTCAATTCGACAATTTCAGCACAAAGACAGTTATATTTGGGTGATAAACCTTGGGGTTTGTATTTGAGCATTCAGTAAACTTTTTCCGGTGCTAATTTCAGAATCGTTTCTTTTTTGTTGAGCATACAACTTCTGACAAAACTGTCAGTTTTTTTGGTGATCTATGTGTGCAGCCAAAACTAACGTGCAGTTCCTCTTGGCTTCTTTTTTAGCGCCAGTGGTTGATTTATATGTAATTAATGAACATTTCACAATATTAATTTATACAGCAGTGCTTACAAAATGAAATTATATCATCGTAGGGAATGCAGCAGTGCAAGAGTCAAGCGATCAGTCCTTGATGCAAAACGATACATCGAACTTAGTTTCCAAAATCTTCGGGGTGGAAGAAACAATGTGTCAAAAGCAACAGGCAAACTATGCACATGTACAGTTGCCGCACTTGTGCAAGTGGAACATTTTTCTTTGTCTAGTCGCCTTCCCCTCCTGATCAGTTTATCTAGTTGTTATCAGTTCGTAACAATTTCTTGCTTCACACTCACTGCTGATTTGTTCACTCATGGAACTAAGTGTGAAAGGAGGAAATGCTTCACAAAAATAAACTTTTGTGTTGACAAAAAGACATCCAGTACGAGGATAAATCCAATGATGAGTGAACCGCCACGGAAGTCAAGATGCAACACTTCTTTCTGACATTTGTGCATGCTTTACAATCACGGTGGTTTGTTACGATTGCAAGTGTTGTCAGTGTCCTTACATTCAGTACAACAACCACCTCAACAAAGTAATTGCTCTCATGGGGTAGATAGGAATTTAATATCTGAAAGCGGCCAACAGCATTACTTAGGCTGCCAGTCACTCTACCGCTCACTCTCCTGATTCTCATACGTTGTTATTTTCTTTTTGGACTGGACTCGTACTCCATAGCCAGCAAGCGGTGCCGACATCTCAAGGATACTGACTTTTCTTGGTTGAAACCAAATTCAAACAGTCCATTGGGCATACTGTTACTGGTCTTTTTCTGTTTGAACCCAAATGTGCAGTGTCTAGACCTACCAGTCGTTGGACTCTCTACACATGCTGGTTCTATAACTTTAATCACAGACAACTCATCCAGACTTGCATAACTTGAACGGCCCTCATGCCGATGTCTAACGATCGTGGTTGTACAAGTCTTGAAAGCTAGTGCGTTCTACATTTGTGTTGTCTCCTGTAAGTGCGGAAACATAAAAAGGTGTAAGAGCATTACAGTTGTTTTGTTTTAAGATTTTGCAATCCAAGAAGTCCGTCGGAGGGAGAAATTTCTTTTCTTTGAATAAGAAGTCACATAGGAAAGTACAAATTTTTCCAAGTATCTGCTACAACCATAACTTTTGCGGAAAGAACCAGTGCAGAAGTAGTGCGGTATGGTCAACCCATGAGTACAAAGGCTGCTATCATGCACGGTGATTAAGTGTAGCACAATGGCTTTTCATTTCTTAGCGTACTGCAGTCGACTAAAAGAACATGTGATTTTTGTGAAACAAACCAGGACCAGATATGGCCAAATATTACAAGTTCACGTGCACTTCAAGTTTAATGGAAACATTTTTTGGGCGCAGAAACAGATTGTGTGCAAAACTGCAGAACTGGCCTAGCTACATAGAATCACCTAAGATAGCGTGGCATATACATTTCTTATAACGTCAGGCCATCAACACATGGGCTGCGCTGACATCATAGCATCTGCCATGTTTGAGGCGAGAACCACGGCCGAATCCTCCGCGTTCTTCTAATCTACTGATCGCCACTTTCACTGCGGAAGCTATGCCCCGGACTCCATCTGGTGTCTGTGACAAAACGTGAAATGCACGTATACTTCATTCACACAACATTCATACAGTCCTACAGTACTGAAAAATCTTTGCTTATGACTGTTTCACAATGCACATAGCATTGCACAGCAGTGCAGTGATATCGCACTGAATTTTACACAATAGCGTATACAGCTCGTTCGGTCAAAAAGCCGTTCCCGTGACCTAGGATTGACAGGAAGACCTCACAAACTTGGCGAAAATATTCCCAGAAGTTTCAAACGGAAAGAAAGTCGCTGCCATTAGGGTTTGCACCTAGGTCCTTTGTGTGCCAGGCGGGCACTGAACAAATATGCTACAAAGGGTTGTTGGTTCAAGCGTGCCAGAGGGGCACCAAGTGAACACGTTGTGGTGTATGGCAGTAAGGCGTCTTGGGGATGTGCACTGATGTTACAGTAATTAAAAAATTAAAGATAAGGTAAATTCGTTATCGCGTCTGAAATGATTTCAAAGGGCATCTTCTAGTGCAACCGATCTCTAGAGTGGGATTTGTGGATATTCGAGTCAAATTTGAAAGCTCTGCGTGGACCGCTGTAGCACGCAACAGATTAAAGCGACACACATCACACGTCAGTGGGCAGAAGCGCCAGCCTTGAAGCTCGCCCCGTCTGCCCACTGATGTAATCGGGATAGGGGATCCGCGGTGAGGTGCATTGCCCTAATCGGTTGCGAGCTAATGTGAGCAGCTGTTTTTAACAATTATAAACTGTAGGGTTCATGCAGAGGTTCCAATTTTGACTACAGTACGCACAAAGGCCATCTATACAAATTTATTGCTCTAGAATGCACCTATCAAAATCATTTCAGGGTCACTTTAAGGCAAATATTAAGTGTTCTCCTAATTTTAAACTTTACTTCTTTCAGTCACAATGACCTCAGGAACTGTTCTGAACTCATCAACATGATTTAGACAGCAGAGGCCGTATCACGAAACTGTCACAAATTCTGTCAAAAGGTATTGACAGTGACGTCAAAATGGCGAAACGATGAGACGTCGCCGCTTGACGCAACGAGGGATCAGCCAATTTCATCAGCGCGGCACCCCGATAGCATTTATTTGCGCGGCGAGAGACTGTGATATTTTTTTCTAAAAAGCATTCAGTAATACACAGCGATAAAAATAAGTAATATTTTACCAAAAGATTGTGTTTTAAGTTGGGAAATATTAAGCAAAACAAAAAGCGTACGAAGTTCTGTTATTAAATTTTCTGGGGGGTAACTTTTGGTGCCGAGGGGATGCACTCACGGCGGTAAAATGTCAACAAGCCGCTTTGTACGAAACATGGAGTCCTTCCTTCATGGCACGAAAGCAGCCGAACCAGCCAATTCTACGCCGTGTTATTGTTTTTTTACGCGGCGTCTAAAAATGAAGCTACTGTGCGGTTGACCTAAGTGCACAGAAAAATTTTAACGAAGGCAATGAAGGCTACTGCCTGCCGAGCAAACTTTCAAGGAGCGATTGGTAAGAAATCGATGAAGAAAACTTCTTCTGTCTTGTTCGCGCTTACGATCGAAGACAAAACGCCAAAGGGTGAAGTGTTGAAGTGTGTGATGTGTGGCTGTCTGCTTCTTTTTCCTTGGGAAAATAGAAGCCGACCACGAAGTGCGATTTGCTGGGAAAAATGAAGTGCTTTGCCAGCATAAGAGTGTTTTGTTTATGTGTAGCTGTTGCACAGAGGTGACCGCGGGAACCCACCCCTCCTGCGCGCTAAGTCAGCAGATTGCCTCCAACACCTGCCGCTAGCATTTGCTTAATATCGGTTGTGCGATGCCGATGTGCGCCTCGTTACCAACGGCAGCTGGAAAGCCGCCCGTGGCAAATAACCGCAGCGCACATAACACCTGCCTCCGCAACGACAACGCGCTCGCACGCGCACCTCCCAGTTCATCGGCGCCACTCCACAGTCTGTTTCTAAAGTTGAAAAAGGTGTCAGAACAGCTCGTCCGGCAAGTCAAACGCGTCTTCGTGCGCCCTCATTGCCGCTGCTCGCGCCGGCGCAGCCGCCTCAGTCGTATCGCCGCGTTCACCGCAGCCATTTTCTGTCACAAACGCAACGGTCAAATTGACCGCCTCGGGGCGATCACAAAAGCTGCCAATTTGCGCCTGCATAATTAGGTGCGCAACGTCATCACTTCTGCCACATCCGTGAAGTAATCTGCAGCCACCCATGATGCAAAAAGGCAAAATAGCTGCCAGCCACGATCGACTAATAGGAGTGAGGCTAACTAACCCGTTTTTGACAAGTTTTGAGCACTTTGCTATTTGACAGTTCTGTAATACGGCCCCAGGACTCTTGCAAACAGTATCTGCAGAAAGAATGGGCAGTGGCCAAGACCGTTCTGCGCTTGCATCGACAGGCACCATGTGATTTGGAAGTGACTGAAATGAGAACATGTCATAATGTGGGCAGGTGAAAACAAGCACAGTCATTGCCATAGCATCATTACAACATGGTTCTTGTAAACCAGCGCAACGGTTCGAAGCCAAACAGAAAGGGACAAAACAGAGCGCTGATCTAACAACAGAATAGGTTTATTCATGGCGCCATGCAGTGGTTAAATACATGCTGGTATCGCAGAATAACGGAAAAACAGAGAATAAAAAGAAAAAATAAGACAAAATATCGTTTCACAGCCTAATCATTGTTATTGTGCGAAAGCTTTGCCGAAGCACGTAATCTATGACATTAGGTATCTGTGTTCTTTTTCCGAGATAGCAACAGAAGGGGTGCTTATGCATTGCGTACCTATCCTCATGATTTCTGATGCCTCAATTATCTCCCTGGTGAGCTCGTCTTTGCTTTTTGCTACAATTTTACTGCTCTTGAACATTGGGCGGCATGAGCAATCACGACAGTGAATCCCGATATGTCGGACGGCATTCTTCACATTATTGTTGTGCTTCTTATTTCTTTCATTAAAACACCGACCAGTTTGGCCACCATACGACCGACCACAATACAGAGGAATTGAATATACCAAGTTGTCTTGGCACTGAACATATTTCTTCTCATGGCTCTTCGTGCACAGAGGAACATCGCGACGTGTTTTGTTTGGCCTATTTACACGCGCACATAAGGTCTTCAATTTTACAGGGGCTGAAAACACAACATCTACTCCAGCTCGTTTTCCTATTCTTTTAAAATTGTGCGATAAAACATGAATGTAAGTAATTACGTATACGTTTTTTCCTCGGCTGAATTGGTTGGCAGCAGCGCCAAGTTTCAACTTCTTCAGCATTCCCTCCTCCACCGAAGTTAACATGTGAAGCGGGTATCCTGCAGCAATAAGCATTTCAACCTGGCATGAAAAACTGTGCGTGGTCTTATGCCTACAAGATTTTTTCATGGCATTGCCGACACAAGATGTGGCAATGCTTCGTTTCACTTAGCTTAGAGCTTATAGCTTAGAGTGTGAAGAGCAGTATGGGAGTAGAGGCTTCCTGCTTCTAGGCTCAAAGGCCCAGCATACATGAACATCATTAAAAACGGAGTCAAGTCTAAAAATTTTATGGAGTCATTAACAGGCACTTCATGGGTTATTTCAGAGGCGAAAAAACGTCTGCAAAGACAGAACAAAGTTTAGTCACCTCTGCAGGAAGATTTTTCGGTTCACATTCAAGTAAAATAAGGTAATCATCTACAAAGTGGAACACTTTTTTAACATTTGATCCCTCGAGGCGAATATCGAGTGCTCTGTTATTTATAGCTAAATACAAATCGGACAGCGATAGCGCAATACACGCGCCTATGCATATTCCTTTCTTTTGAATGAAAACACGCCCATCCCATTCTGAATAGGTAGACTCTAGGTAGGTTTGTGTGAGTTCTAAAAAGTTTCCTACAGGAATGCAGTAGATTTTCAAAAGGTCGTTCGTTTCTTCGAGGATGGTTCACAAACCATTCCTCTAGTGTCGTTCGGCTTGGTAGATGGACAGCAGGCGAGCTTCTAGATGATGACAGCAGAGCATATATTTACAACATACATATACAGAGAGTTAAACTGGAAAAAGCAGAACTGAATTTACAAAAGAACAAACTTTGCACTACTTTACTCATCGACCGGGCAGGTTAGAGCCTAAGTAGCATCACATTACATACTAAGCATGGAGCCCGAGCTCAGACTGGACTAGACTGCATCCGTTTACATGCGCTTTTAAGCACTTGATTAAAAAAAGGACTAAGGGCGGTCTTTTTCAGTGGCCCGCCCTAAGCATCAATTATCCAATAAAAAATAACGAGAGATGGGGAGAACCGATTGTGTTGGGCTTAGCCTCGAACCCAAGGTCTTGTTAACAACACAAACTAAATAAAAAACAAATACGCCACCACTCTCTCTCAAGTGAGAGTATCAACAGGCTCTCCCTTTGGAGCTAATCCTTGCCTCAGGCATACCGCCAGCCACCATCGTTCCGCGTCGCCCGTCAGCAACAGAGGAGGGGGCGAAAGGGCCCACGATGCTGCCGCGCTACCGACGACGGGACACAGCTAATAAGCATGAAGGGGTTCGTCTGTCGCTCCGGGAAACCAGATTAAGGGTCGCCCCTGTCTTCCCACATTCTTGGCGAGTCTTGCCTGTCCGCCATGACAGGTGTCCGTCACGGCCCTCCTGGGAATGCGCTTTTGTTCACTAGCGCCTGTCTTCCCACATTCTTGGCGAGTACTGCCTGTCCGCCATGACAGGTGTCCGTCACGGCCCTCCTGGGAATGCGCTTTTGTTCACGAGGCACGGCGGGAAGCTGTGGGTCGTAAGGCGTCAAGCGACAATTTTCGTTCCCCGTATGTAATCGGGGGCTCTCGCTTATACTGGGGAGCGGTTTCCGCGTGTGCCGGCGTCCTGCTTTCTGCAAAGGTATGCAGCTGGAAAAGAGGGGCGGCCTTACAAATGCCAAAAGCGTTCTGAAACGCAACGGCACCATAATCGTCTGTGACTTCACTAATGCACGGTAACATTTCGTCATGAGGAATGGAGTAATACAGGTCTTTGATGTCAATTTAAAAAGCGCGCACCTGCTTGCCGCTATGGTTATTTTTTAGAAATTCGATTACATCGTCTGATTTTTTCTCCTGAAAAGGATCGTCAAAGGTTAGGAGAGTTAGGCACTTTTGTAAAAACCTGCCCAGGCACTGTTGCCACGCGCCGTTTTCTGAAATAATCGCCCGTAAAGGTACGTCTACTTTATGAGTTTTTGCTGTGAAAAACATGTCCAAGCTCAATTTTTGGCATTTATCTATTGAGGACACCAACTGCTCTAAATTAAGCCTCTTACACAACTGTTCTGCCTTCCTTTTTGCTTTTACGAGGAAGCGCTGTGTTTTGTCCCTTTCTGTTTGGCTTCGAGCCGTTGCGCTGGTTTACAAGAACCATGTCTGACCAACTCGCCCACCAGTTCGTGTTTTATCATTACAACGATAATTGGAGCATGACTGCAAAGGCATTGGAACCGCCAGGCACTTCATCATCATCATCATCTTCATCATCAGCCTTACTACACCCACTGCAGGGCAAAGGCCTCTCCCATGTCTCTCCAATTAACCCTATCCTTTGCCAGCTGCATCCACCCTTTGCCTGCAAACTTCTTAATCTCATCCGCCCACCTAACCTTCTGCCGCCCCCTGCTACGCTTACTTTCTCTTGGAACCTACTCCGTTACCCTTAAAGACCAGCGGTTATCTTGCCTTCGCATTACATGCCCTGCCCAAGCCCATTTCTTTCTCTTGATTTCGACTAGGATGTCATTAACCCGTGTTTGTTCCCTCACCCACTCTGCCCGCTTCCGATCTCTTAACGTTACACCTATCATTTTTCTTTCCATGGCTCGCTGCGGTGTCCTTAACTTAAGCTGAACTCATTTCGTTAGCCTCCACGTTTCTGCCCCGTAGGTGAGTACCGGTAAGATTATGCTGTTGTACACTTTCCTCTTGAGGGAAATTGGTAAACTGCCACTCATGATCTGCGAGAATTTGCCATATGCGCTCCACCCCATTCTTATCCTTCTAGTTATCTCCCTCTCATGATCCGGATCAGCTGTCACTACCTGCCCTAAGTAGACGTATTCCGGCACAATTTCTAGGCTCTCGCTGCCAATTGTGAACTGTTGTTCCCTTGCTAGGCTGTTGAACATTACCTTGTTTTTCTGCATGTTAATTTTTAGACCCATCGATCTGCTCTGCCTGTCTAACTCGTTGATCATGATTTGCAGTTCACCTCCTGAGTGACTCAGCAAGGCAATGTCATCAGCAAATCGCAGATTATTTAGGTATTCTCCATTTATTCTTATTCCCAACTGTTCCCAATTCAGGCCTCGAAAAACCTCCTGCAAACATACGGTGAACAGCATTGGCGAGATCGTGTCTCCTTGCCTGACGCCCTTCCTTATTGGAATTTTATTGCTGACTTTGTGGAGGACTATAGTAGCTGTGCAGTTGCTATATATATCTTCCAGTATTTTGACATAAGGCTCTTCTACCCCCTGATTACGCAATGCCTGTATGACTGCTGAGGTTTCCACTGAGTCGAATGCTTTCTCGTAATCAATGAAAGCTATATAGAGAGGTTGGTCATATTCTGCGCATTTCTCTATCACCTGATTGATAGTGTGAATATGATCTATTGTGGAATATCCTTTACGAAAGCCTGCCTGATCATTTGGTTGATTAAAGTCTAACGTTGCCCTGACTCTATTAGCGATTACCTTAGTAAATACTTTGTAGGCAACGGATAGTAAGCTGATCGGCCTGTAATTTTTCAAGTCCTTGGCGTCTCCCTTCTTATGAATTAAGATAATGTTTGCATTCTTCCAAGCTTCTGGTACAGTCGAGGTCATAAGGCATTGCGTATACAGGGTGGCTAGTTTCTCTAGCACGATGTCCCCTCCATCCTTCAACAGATCTGCTGTAACCTGATCCTCCCCAGCTGCTTTTCCCCTTTTCATTGCTTCTAAGGCTTTCTTTACTTCATCTTTCGTTACTGGCGGGATGACGCATTGCTGTGCACTTCTGTCTTTCTCATTAGCGCTCTGATTACATTGGCTACTGTACAGGTCTGTGTAGAACTCTTCGGCTACGTTAACTATCTTATCCATATTGCTAATGACATTGCCCTGCTTGTCTCTTAATGCATACATCTGGTTTTTACCTATGCCTAGTTTCCTCTTCACTGTTTTTAGGCTACCTCCGTTCTTTATAGCATGCTCGATTCTCTCCATAATAAACTTCCTTATGTCGGCTACCTTGCGCTTATTTATTAACTTTGATAGCTCCGTTAGCTTTATTCTATCGGTAGTGTTAGATGCCTTCATGTTTTGGCGCTTCTTAATCAGATCTTTCGTCACCTGAGATAGCTTCCCGGTATCTTTTCGAACTGTCCTACCGCCTACTTCTACTGCGTACTCCGTAATTATTGATGTCAGGTTATCGTGCATTGAATGAACATCAAGATCATCTTCCTCAGTTAAAGCCGAATATCTGTTTTTCAGCGCTATCCTAAACTCCTGTGCTTTCCCTCTTACGGCTAACTCGTTAATGGTCTTCTTCGCTAGCTTCTTCCGTTCCCTCTTCAAGTCTAAGCTAATTCTAGACCTTACCATTCTATGGTCGCTGCAACGCACCCTTCCGAGGACGGCCACATCCTGAATGATGCCAGGTTTAGCGCATAGTATGAAGTCGATTTCATTTTTAATCTCACCATTGGGGCTCTTCCAGGTCCACTTCCTGTTTTCTCGTTTGCGGAAGAAGGTATTAATGATCCGTAAATTATTTCTATGCGCGAATTCGACTAATAACTCTCCCCTGCTATTTCTAGAGCCTATCCCATAGTCACCTACCGCGTGGTCGTCAGCCTGCTTCTTGCCTACCTTCGCATTGAAGTCGCCCATCAGTTCAGTGTACTGCGATTTTACTTTATTCATTGCTGATTCTTCGTCCTCATAGAAGCTTTCAACGGTCTGGTCATCATGGCTGGATGTGGGTGCGTAGGCCTGCACCACTTTCAGCTTAAAAGGGAACTCATTTCAGAGCTGGAATGAGCCTGTGCTATTATACAAATAAATTAAATTATGACAATGACAAGGAGACTACGCTATGCTCTCATCTGTTGTGCTTCATGCTAACTAGTCACATTTCTCACAAGTTAGTTTAAAGAGGATAAAAGGCAGCGTAACAAAAGTAAACAACAAAAAACCTTACTGGACTGTTTGAATTGCTAATACAGTTTTGAAATCCACAGACGTAAGGCTGTGTCACGAGCGAAAAAGAAAAGAGGGATGAGTGAAACACTGGACCAAAGGAAAGGCACCTTAATTGGCACACGGCAATTTGAGAGAAAGAGAAAGGGGAAGAAAAGAGAGTGCAGTGTCATCTTTGGAAGAGATGGAGAAGAGGACGACGAAACTGAAAACAAGGCGGAAGTACAAGAAAATGAAGTGGACGTATAAAAGGAGGGATGGCAATATGGACAGTAGGAGGAACGTTCTAAGTGCGGACGTTGGAGCACGGCCGCCAGCTGCAGCAGGAGGTGTTCGATCGCGAGGCCTACTGACCAGGCGTAGTCCCCACCGGCTGATGATCACGACGCTGACCCCGTCTTCGGAACGCGGGCCCTATGTCAACGCCTCCGGATCGACGACTCAGCCTCCGGCTATTGCTACCTCCCAGACCTCGTCACCAGTACGAGGATGCTCCAACGGCGACATCCAGCTAAAGCGACGTGGCAGCACCGACTCCCTTTGTTGCGCCAATTAGTACGAGGCCGGCACGATGAAGGAAATGATTGATTTACTGGCTGAAGTGTTAGAACGTATGATGGCATGCAGCCGAACGGCGCGTGACGCCGGTACGCGGAGGGAGCTCAATTCGGCTGCACCTCGGCGTCATCAGCTTCGGCGGTTGGTGCTGCTCCTGCTGTGCAAGGCCGCGGCTGCTGCTACAGTAGGCCTCCCCGCTAGTGAAGGAGTCCGGTGAAGCTGGGAGCCGGAACGATATTTTCCGCTTCTGAGGAGTGGCAGGGAAACATGGCGGAGGAGGGCAGCCGGCCCGTTGGGTCAGAGAAAGCGCACATGAAGGTCCAGTGGGCGAGGCGTCCTCTGTGAAGGCTGGCTTCAAGTGGTCGATTGAAATGGTGTTAGTGCGCCCATGAATGTCGACGATGAAGACCTTAGATGTCCGGCCGAGTACACGGAAGGAGCCGTCGTAGGGGTGCTGAAGCGGCTTGCGGACGGAGCCTCGGCGAACAAAGACGTGCGTGCAAGTCGCTTGTTCGAATGGAACATGTGAAGATGGTCGAGACTGGCGTCAGAGATGTGGCGCTCTGAGATGACGGCAAAAATAGCGGGGCTGCGTCACGTAATCGGTAGGGTCGGGACTTGTAGACGAATCGGCAGATTTGAATAATTCACCACGAATGCGCAGGGATGAGCCGAAGACAGGCTCTGCCGGAGTGCAACGAAGATATTGTTACGGGGAAATACTATTTACATTTATTTACAAGTTTTCGGGGTTAGAATAAAGAGTTCCTAGCAGGGAGCACCAACAAGAACAGGGAGCTACATTAACATTCTTCGTTCGTTTTTTCACGCGAGAGGCCACTTCGTCTTCCACTGCCACCTCGTCGTAACATGACTCCCGGCGGTACGAGCGCCAGTGGTAGGGCTTGAGGCGCATGACGTGAACAATATCGGTGGGTGATCTACTTGACGAGGATGCAGGCGTATGAAGAGCAACTTCATACGCGACGTCGGTGACCTGACACCACACGATAAAGGCCATGGTAGGGGGACAAAAGTTTCTCTGAGAGACCAACGCGGCGGAAAGGAGACCACAGAAAAACGAGCGACCCCGGTTCGTAGGTGACGTGGCGATGACGATTGTCGTACAGAGACTTATGAGCTCGCTGGGACGCTTGGAGTCGACTACGGGCGATTTGGAGAGCGTCTGCAGCTTGAACAATGGCGTCACGGGCGTTGGCGATGAGGGGACGGTCAGCGGATGGGACAAGTGTGTCCAAAGGCAGGACGGCGTGTCTGCCATATAAGAGATATAATGGAGAGTAACCAGTTGTGTCATGCCGGGAGGTGTTGTAAGCGAACGTCACATAGGGCAAGGCGAGATCCCAGTCTTTGTGGTCGGGGGAGACGTACATAGACAATATGGCTGTTAATGTCCTGTTCAAACGCTCGGTTAGCCCGTTCGTCTGCGGGTGGTATGCTGTGGCAATCTCGTGATTGGTTGAATATGAGCGCACGATGTCGTCAACAATTCGAGACATGAAATAGCTACCGCGGTCCGTCAGTGAGGGAATGTTGTAGAATAAGATTGTGCAAAAGGAAGTCAGCCACATCGGTAGCGCAGCTCATAGGCAATGCACGGGTGATGGCGTACCGAGTGGCATAGTCGGTGGCTACTGCGACCCACGTATTTCCTGATTCCGAGGTCAGGAATGGTCCAAGGAGGTCGAGCCCCGCACGGTGGAACGGCTCCACGGGCACGTCTATAGGGTGCAGAAGACCAGGTGGTGCCGAAAGCTTCTCCTTGCATTGACAGAGGTCGCAAGTGGTGACGTAACGCTGGACTGTATGGTATAAGCCAGGCCAAAAGCAGCGGCGCCGTATCCGGTCGTAGGTTCTTGCCACACCAAGGTGTCCAGCTGCAGGCAGGTCATGGAGTTCTGCGATTATAGAAGAGCGCAGCTGCTGGGGAATGACTAGAAGGAGGGAGGGCCCGTTAGGACGGAAGTTGCGGCGATATAGGATGCTATTTTTGGTATCAAAGAGCTGCAGGGAGCGCTTCGAGCTTCCACAGCTGAGGCCCTCAATAATGGTTTGCAAATATCAGTCCTTGCGCTGCTCCTCGGCGATGTTGTGTAGATCAGAAATGCCAAACAGAGAAGGGATATCGTCAATGTCACAGAGATCAGGTGGCTAGACAGGGTACCGAGATAGGCAGTCAGCGTTTTGATGAAGACGTCCAGACTTGTACACAACAGTGTACGAATACTCCTGAAGGCGTAGCGCCCAGCGGCCAAGACGCCCGGAGGGGTCTTTAATCGAGGACAGCCAGCAAAGGGCATGGTGGTCCGTGACAACAGAAATAGCACGCCCGAACAAGTATGGCCGCAATTTAGCTACAGCCCAAACCAGGGCGAGGCACTCCCGTTCGGTAATCGAGTAATTTCGCTCGGCAGGTGAAAGCAGGCGGATAGCATACGCAGCGACGCGGTCTGGACCCCGGGAGCGTTGTGCGAGCACTGCTCCGATCCCGTAGACGCAGCCGTCTGTGCGGAGTTCAGTAGGGGCCGCGGGATCAAAATGTGCCAGAATCGGTGATGACATCAGCAGGCGAACAAGCGTGGAAAACGCATTTTCTTGATCAGGGCCCCAAGTAAACTCGGTGTCGGTCTTCGGTAGGTCAGTGAGGGGACGAGCGATGAGGGCAAAATCTTCAATAAAACGCTGAAAGTATGAACACAGCCCAAGAAAACTGTGCACGCCCTTCTGGGACTGTGGATGAAGAAAGTGTTGCACTGCTTCAATTTTAGTGGGATCAGGACGTACGCCGGAGGCGTCGACGAGATGTCCAAGAATGGTGAGTTGCCGGCGGCCGAATCGGCATTTGGACGAGTTGAGCTGTAGCCCAGCCGTACGAAATACAGTCAGGATACTGCTGAGACGTTCAAGGGGTGAGGCAAAGGTGGGCGAGAAGACAACATCGTCGAAGTAGCACATACACGTAGTCCACTTAAATCCGCGAAGGAGCGAGTCCATCATCCTTTCGAAGGTAGCTGGTGCATTACGAAGTCCGAACGGCATGACTTAGAACTGGTATAAACGGTCAAGTGCGACAAAAGCTGTTTTTTCGAGGTCCTGCTCATCAACGGCGATTTGCCAATAACCGGAACGAAGATCAATGGAAGAAAAGTATTGAGATCCGTGGAGGCAGTCTAGAGCGTCATCGATTCTTGGGAGTGGGTACACGTCTCTTCTGATGTGGTTCTGGTGGCGGTAATCAACGCAGAAACGCCAACTGCCGCCTTTCTTTTTGACAAAGACGATGGGAGAGGCCCAAGGACTGGAGGATGGTTCGATGATGTACTTAACGAGCATCTTTTCGACTTCCTTTTGTATCACTTGGCGTTCGGAACTGGACACCCTGTAAGGCCGGCGGTGCAGAGGAGCGGCGTCACCGGTGTTGATACGATGCTGCACAATAGTCGTACGCGCTAAAGGGAGGTCATTGAAAGGGCGGTCATTTGCTTTGCTGCAGCTACGCCGGCACCTTCCAGGCACAGACAGGCCCGTATCTTCCAGGCCCATATCTTTCCTGAAGAAAGCATCGTGCGCCGAAGATATCTAAGGATACCTGGGCGCCGTCGATTGGACGAGGCGTGGTGACGTCGGCGGGCTGCGGCTACAAAAGCTCGGGGACGGCGTTGACCGCTCTTCACATGGCGGCAGTGGCGTGAGCAGCACGACCGACGCAGAGGCTAATTCCACAATTTGCTTTGCTGCAGCTACGCCGGCACCTTCCAGGCACAGACAGGCCCGTATCTTCCAGGCCCATATCTTTCCGGAAGAAAGCATCGTGCGCCGAAGAGATCTAAGGATACCTGTGCGCCGACGATTGGACCAGGCGTGGTGACGTCGGCGGGCTGCGGCTACAAAAGCTCGGGGACGGCGTGGACCGCTCTTCACATGGCGGCAGTGGCGTGAGCAGCACGACCGACGCAGAGGCTAATTCCACAATTTGCTTTGCTGCAGGTTGGTCATTTTGCTTTATATATTTCTGTAGGTTGCAAGCTGCCACGCCGCTGCTGCCATTTGTAAATTGCTGCTCTTGCGATTTCTTCACAGCTTGCCTGAAACTATCATGTTCAAAATCAGCAAGGAACTAGCGCTAGCGCTGGAAGAAATGAAGAAAGAAATCAGGGCTGAATTTAAAGCTTTCAGAGAATCACTTGAACGCGACGTCCGTAACGAGCTCAGAGAAATAAAAGCTAGTATGTCATTCATCAGTGAGAAATATGATGAGATGAAGGATTACCTCAAGAGCACAGTCGAGGAAATTAAGGAATTGCGTGAAGAAAATGCAATTTTAAGAAATAACTGTGATTCTCTTGCTGCCCAGGTCAAATTGTGTGAGGCACGGCTGGTAAATTGTGAACAGTATTCCCGGAATGCAAATGTAGAACTAAAAGGAATACCCGTAAGCCCCGATGAAAACTTGCTTCATATCCTGAATAGACTAGGTGAAAAAGTGGGCGAAAGTGTTGCGCCTTCCGACATAGACGTATGTCATAGGGTGGCCGTTCATGGAAGCAAAACAGAGAAGTACATAGTCGCACAATTTTTGTATCGAAAGAAGCGAGACGCTTTTCTTGAAAAGGCGCGAAAAACGAGGCTGTCATGTACAGACCTTGGGTTCAAGGAAACGAGTCCAGTGTATGTGAACGAGCACCTGTGCCCAGATCGCAAGCGCTTGCTGGGGCTGGCGGTCAATAAGAAGCGCGAATCAAAGTGGAAGATTGTCTGGGTGCGTGGAGGCCAGATCTATGCCCGGAAATCTGAAAACAGCACGCTGCTAAAGATAACGAATAGCAGTGATGTGGAAAAGATGACCTAAGAAGTTACCCCTCATCATGGACTGCTATCACCTGATTGATTCAGCACAGTTAAATAAGCTAGTTAGCACAAATGCAGTAAAACTTTTTCACTTGAACTGCCGTTCAATTAACAACAAAGCTGATGAAATAGAAGCCCTTTTTCCTGCTTTCGAATTTTCTTTTGATGTAATTATGTTTACCGAGACCTGGTACCAAGAGCATGCAAACTATTTAGTTCTAAGTAACTATGCACATTTTGTTCTCGATAGACCTGGGCGCCGAGGTGGTGGAGTGTCGTTACAGATATTGGACACATTAGCTGCGGTAGAAAACAAATCATTCACAGTTTCTAACCCAGATATTGAAATGCTGACAGTAGAAGGTGGAAATAACCTTTTCACCGTTCTATAACGTCCTCCTGATGGAAATTTGAGAAGCTGCCTAGACGTTCTCGAAAGCCTGCTTGATTATGCAACAGCAAACCAGCAAGTATTGTATTTATCGGGTGATTTGAACATTGATACGCGATGTGATTCAGCACCTCAACGAGAATTCAAAAGCTTAATAGATGCCTATGGCTTTCCCAATCTTATCGAAGTACCTACACGCATCACGTGCTCTACATCTTCCTCCATTGATATTGTAATCACAAACGCTGAAAAATGCGAAAAAAAAGCTGGCACTATACTGTCCGACATAGTGACCATCTTCCTGTTTTTGCTTTCGTCCCATCTGAGCGCCCTTATCGAGTCCCCGCACCGCCCTCTCCACTTTTTCGACGCATTGATATCACCACACTTGACCGTTTTCGTTCGATGCTATATGAAACAAGTTGGGCCGATGTGCTATCTTTAAAAGACGTGAATGAGGCGTATAATGTATTTTTGTTCAAAATAAAAAGAGTCTATGATAAATGTTTCCCGCAAGTCAGTCCGCGCAAACCCAATCCTAAGAAGCCATGGGTTACGCAAGAACTGCTGCGCAAAATAAAGACCAAAGAGAAAATGTTTGCGCAATTCATGAAATCGCGGCAGCCTTCCAAGCTTGAGAAATATAAAAAATACCGAAACCAGCTAAATCGAGAGCTAAAAACTGCCAAATTAAGGTATTTTAGTAATGCATCTTCCGAGGGATCCAAAAGAAATGTTCACAACCAGTGGGACCAATTGAACAAATTACTAAATCGCACCTCAAAAACAACTATAACGACAAGAATGAAGGATGGTATACCAATTAGTGGGGAGGAACTGTGTAATGAATTTAATAATTTATTTGTTAACGTAACCAAAACATTATGCTGTCCCTCTGACACAACTGTGGGTTACGCGTATAACACGCCATGTATTCCGGAATCCCTCTTCATGTATCCTACACATGAAGATGAAATCATGACAGTTTTTTGAAATCTAAGAAATAGCAGAGCTGAACATAAAGATGGCTTTCAGGTCAAACCCTTCAAATTTGTAGTTGACATACTAGCCCCAATGCTGATGTATATCTACAACCTAGCAATAGCATCCGGTGTCTTTCCAAACGAAATGCAGGTAGCAAAAGTGACTGTCATTCACAAAGGTGGTGCTACGTCGGATATGGCTAATTACAGGCCTATTTCAATTCTTCCGATATTATTCAAAGGCCTAGAAAAGATTATTTACGTGAGAATTCATAATTTTCTAGTTAAACATTCAGTCTTATCAGACAGTCAATTCGGTTTCAGAAAACAAAGGTCCACGGAAATGGCACTAATTAAGCAAAAAGAGATTATAATAAATGCGTTTGAGGAAAAGCCCCTTGTACTTGGAATATTTGTGGATTTTTCAAAAGCATTTGACCTGCTTAGTCATGATTTACTGGTACATAAACTCAATCACTATGGCATTAGAGGAACGAGCTTATATTTAATTCAATCATATTTGAAATATCGTAAACAAATGGTCTCCTTTAACCACGCTATATCAAACTCACAACCTATCCTCTCTGGTGTACCCCAGGGCAGCATTCTGGGGCCGCTGTTATTTAATGTCTACGTTAATGATATATTTTCCGCTCCTCTTCCTGTACACATAATAGCGTATGCAGACGACCTCACAATGCTTGCCTTGGGTAATACAGAAACTGACCTACTAGCACTCGGCAATCAGTTCTTAGAATTCCTGCGTCAATGGTCCTCTAAGAATTTCCTAAAAGTAAACATTACCAAGACGAAAGCAATATTGTTTCGCGCTAAAAACAGAATGGTGCGTGCAAATCTCGACCGTTGGTTAGGAAACAAAAAAATTGAGGTCGTGCGAGCTGTGAAATGTCTTGGTGTTGTTTTCACCGAATCTCTAAATTGGGATAAACATATTGAGAATATGTGCGCTATGATAAACAGGATTAATGGCATCATATGCCGCCAAAGACACACACTTCCCCCTAAAATAAAAATATTAATTTACAATGCATTTATATTGCCATATATAACCTATTGTCTCATCGTATGGGGGAAAACAACCAAGCAAAACCAAATGAAAATTCTAATTGTTCAAAAACGAGCAATTAGATTAATAGCTAATGTACCGTGGTGTACTCATACGGGTCCCTACTTTGCAAAGTTTAATATCATGACAATATCAGAGTTATTCCCATTCAAGCTAATTTCAATGTATAAAAATGCTGTTTCCACTAATAATGATTTCCTTTTGTCAAGTCTCAACCTAACTCGTTCGATCCCATCCTACAATACACGGAACAAAATGTCATGGTGTGTACCTTTCTGCCGCACCACATACGGTAAGCAGTCATTGACATATAGTTTATCACATTACCTAAATATTCTGCAAAATAACATTATACTTGAAGAGGCTTCACGGTGTAAATTAGTCACACTTATTGCCATATTTGAATGTACATAGTTCATGATTAGAAGATGTATATATATATATATATATATATATATATATATATATATATATATATATATATATATATATATATATATATATATAGCTTCGTGTACTTTCTTTTACTTGCATTGTATCTCGGGTGATTGTTAATGAGTTTCCTGTACATAAAAAAGTGGAGTAGTTTTCGGCTAATATCGTCCAGTGATATTAGAAGCGTAACATTATGCCAATGTCAGATGTAGATACTTTGTAACTACTTTTTTCTGTGTGTGTGTTTGTGAGTGCGCCCTTCCACTGTTGTCATGTGATCAGCTGCTGGGCTATACACCCCGGCAGAGGGCGCAGGGTGTCTCTCAAGCTGCAACAACGCAGCTTTTTGCCTTGCGTCCTCTCTCGTTGTTGCTGATGTAACCTTGTGAGAGTTAATAAAATATATCGTATCGTATCGTATCGTATCGTAAATATGTCCTGAAAGGATGCCAGTAAATGGGTAAGCGCCTGTGCTTGGTCTGCGGAGAGATCGGAAGCGATCATAGTGGTCAGGTCTCGAAATAGCGGTGAAATGACCGTACGAAGAGGGCGATACACAGTTTGTGACTGCGGAGATCACGTACTCGTCGGTCGGGGACAGCGTGGCGAGGCGCATGCCATGAGGAAGCGTCTGGACGTGCGTACTGAAGTTGAGAACAGGTAGACATGCGCTGTTTGCCGATACTGTGACAACTGTGTGTGCAAGGGCAGCATTCTTTGTGATTGGCAAATCAAGGTCAGGAGTGATGACCTTGGAAAGAGGTGGGAGAGATTTAAACAAAACGTACGTAGCAGCTGCATGTGGTAAGCGGGCGAACTCGGCAGTACAGAGACGGTGCACAACCGGGGCAGGTAGTTCTAAGAGGAACGGTAGGTCCAACTCAACAACACTTGTAGCACAGTCAATAAGGGCTGCGCGCTCACTAAGGAAATCGAGGCCGAGTATGATTTCAAGAGGGCAGTGCTTAAGAACAGTAAAGAGCACGGTGGTTTGGCGATCAGAAATCCTCACACGAGCAGCACACAGGCCGAGGACTCAGGACGTTGTGCCGTCGGCAACTCGAACAACGGCTGTAGGAGCAAGCTTCAGCACTTTTTGGAGGCGGCAACGTAGGTGGGAACTCATCACAGAAATGTAGGCTCCCGTGTCAACCAGAGCAGAGACGGCAACCCCATCGACTTGTATGGCCAGTAAATTTCGCGGGGCACGAAAAACTAAACGAGGATTTTGGGCCGGGTCGTCACTGCAGCATCACCTCTAGACGCTGCAGAAGCTAGTTTTCAGCCTGTGATCGTCCGTGGGGGCTAGGACAGGCAACGCGTGGTCGTTGCGGTGAGCGGGACTGGTGGCGCTGTGGGGATGGTGAGCGGCTGAAGCGGGGAGGCGAGACGTCGGTGGTGGGGCTCGATGGGTCCAAGGATCGCGAAAAAGGGCTTGAGCGGGCAGCGTCGGGGCGAAAAGGGGGAATCGAGGAACGGGTCCGCTGGGAGGAGTACCATCGACTACGGCAATGACGGGCGATGTGGCCTACACGGGAACAATTGAAACATATGTGCCTGTCGTCAGGCGTACGCCACTCGGAGGGATTGCGTGGTCGGGGAGTGGCATAAACAGGCCGGAGAGGTGAAGGGGAGGGACTTCGGGTACTTGGGGAGGATGAATAGCGGCGACTGAGTTGAATCCCAAGTTAGCAATTTTCTGTCGCACGACGGCTTGAATAAGTGGAAGGCTCAACGGCTGGTCGGCCACAGGAGTTGCTAAGGGAGCCGGACCATTTGCTTCAAGCCGCACAATACGGGTCACGTTCTCAGGTGAGGTCGGCTGGTTCTGAGAACAAAGATCTTGGCAGGAGGAAGACGCAGCCGTGTTGGACAGGCGTGCGATATGCTGGGTGATCCGTCGGTTTTTGGCGTCCTCGAAGCGGCGGCATTCTTTTATGATGTCGGCGATCTTGTCGCAGTTTTTGTAGATGAGCAGACTGAAGGCGTCGTCTGCGATGCCCTTGAGCACTTGTCCGACTTTTTCAGCCTCGCTCATCTTTGTATCCACTGTGTAACACAGAGACAACACATCTTGAATATAAGAGACGTAGGACTCCGTGGATGGCTGGGCGCGACTGGCAAGATCCCTTTTAGCGGCAAGCTGCCGGCCGACTGGTTTGCCGAAAAGGTCGATAAGCTTCTGCTTCCAGCCAGCCCAACTGGTCAGTGTCTCTTCGTTGGTATCATACCACTTGAACGCCGTGTCCTTAAGGTAAAAAACTATCTTCGCAATCATGAAAGTTTGGTTCCAGTGGTTGTTAGCGCTGCACCATTCATACCTGCGAAGCCAAGTCTCGACGTAGGCGTCATCGCCCCAGAGAAGGGTCCAGGATCACGAGGGTGAGTGAGGACGACGGAGGACACCGATGCTGCCGAATGTTGGGGGGATGCTTCCGTCACTGTCGGCCATGGCAGGTATCGTCCGCTACATAGTTCCGTCTTGCCGCACCTCCACCAAGGATGTTACGGGGAAATACTATTTACATTTATTTACAATTGTTGGGGGTTAGAATAAAGTTTTCCTAGCAGGGAGCACCAACACGAACAGGGAGCTGCATTAACCGCATCTTCGTTCGTCCTTTCACGCGAGAGGCCACTTCGTCTTCCACTGCCACATCGTCGTAACAATACTGTTTCAGCGTAGCACGGAGGGTGACCAGAACCAGTGGTAGGGAGGCCATGCAGTCGGTGGTGTCGAGTTGTGCTTTGAGGGATGTTTTTAGCGAATGATGGGAGCGTTCGATCATGCCGTTGGCGATGGGATGGTAAGCAGTAGTTCTAATTCGGGAAGTTCCAAGTGAAGTCATAAGGTTACTAAAAAGCGAAAATTCAAACTGGGCGCCACGGTGAATGGAGATGGTCGAGGGAACTCCGTTCCGGGGGACCCAGCCGGCGACGAAGGTTCTGGCGATGGTGTCACTGGTGGGACCAGGCAGAGGGAACGCTTCGGTCCAGCGAGTAAATCGATCGATGCAAGTAAGAATTTATGACAGTGCAGCGGAAGGTGGCCAGGGACCCAAGATATCGATGTGGACGTTGTCAAAAAACGAGCCGAAGGGAGAGGTCGTGTGTCGCTGAGTTGTAGACTGCTGGCAAGCCAGGCAGGCACGGGCCCAGGTGCGCGCGTCCTTGTTGATGCCGGGCCAGATGTAACGTTTTGCGTGAAGATGCTGCGTGGTGCGAATTCCGGGATGGGACAGGCTGTGGTGGGCGTCGAAGACAAGACGACGAAAGTAGAGGGGACCAAATGGCGCGGAGTGCCGGCCGAAGTGTCGCAGATGATGGGGACGGGACACGAAGGGAGGAGAATTTCACGGAGAACCAGCGAATGAGGGTTCTTGCGAAGGTCCATAACTTCCGAGTCATGTTGCTGCGCTTTTGCAAGGACGGAAAAGTCGAGGTTCTGTGATGGAGCAGTACAGGGGAGAGAAGGAGTCACGCGTGACAGATCATCCGCCGGGGAGTTATCAAGACCTCGCACACGTCTGATGTCGGTCGCGATTTCTGCCACGTACGAAAGGTGACGAATTTCGCGGGGCGAAAATTTACCGCTCCCCGATTTGATGGCAACAATAAGTGGTTTGTGATCGGTGACGATGTGGGTGGTGGTAAAAACATTTATTAATTATAGAGAGAGGTGTTGGGGTCCGTGACCTGAAGGGTCACGCCCTTACAACCACTAGGTGGGGATGCCTAGTCAGGCACCCCATTGGCGGTTGCCGCAGCCCGGGCACGCTGCGTTAAGGCCCTTTGGGCCTGGAGGGTGCAGCAGCCGGACAGGGTCGCCTCCGAGTCCTCTCGGGTGGGGTTTGGGATAGGGGGTATGGATGGGTTCTGCTGGCAGGCCCGCACCATGTGGTAGGGGTCCGACACCTCCCCACAGTGCGAGCACCGCCCGTCGAATTGAGGATTGAAATGCTTTAGAGTTGCCGGGCACAGCATCGTGTTAGTGAGCGGGCGCAGGAGTACCCGCTCGTTGGCCTTCCCCAGCCCTTTGCAAGGAGTGGGAAGAGTTTGATGGGTGGATTTGTAGTAATCGCATATTTCCTTAAAAGTGTAAACCGGATTGAAATCGGAGTCCTGGTCATCGACGGGTCCCGAGGGAAACGCCCGGAGAGAGAGCGCGCGGGCGGCGGCGTCGGCTGCTTCGTTTCCGTGGAGGCCTTGGTGACCTGGAGCCCAAATAATAGATCGGTGCGCAGGATCGGAGTCTCGGCTACAATTTTGATAGATGAGATAAGCCAGGGGAGTCGCCCACCCTAGCTCGACGTTTCGACAAGCCCCTCGCGAGTCGGTGATTATGTATTTGGAGGAGGAGTCGGAGGCTGCCAGGGCGATGGCGACCTCTTCTGCGTGAATTGCTGACTGGGCCTTGAAAGTAAGGGCGTATACTGTTTTGCCCTCGTGGACGACCGCGGCCGTGTACCATTCCTTAGGGTCCGGGCCGGAGGCGTCCACGTAGAAGACTCCTGGTTTATTCCCAAAATGGCGGTCCAAGGCTTCCGCCCGCGCCTGGCGCTTGCCATTATGGTCCTCTTTGGACATGTTGGTGGGGAGAGACCGCACGTGGAGGGCGCGTCTCCAGTGTACGTGGAAGTGCCGACCTTCTAGGAGGTGCTTGAAATGCCCCACGCACATGTACATGGCAAGAAGTTCATGGTCGGAAGTACTGAAGCGGCTTTTGGCGGCGGAAAGCTAGCGGGAGAAAAGAGAGGGCTCCAAGGACCATCCACGAGCTGGTGTAGCACGGCTCTAACGCTGGAGTCGGAGGTCTCGGTCATAAGGCATAGGGGTGCATCAGGGCGCGGATGGGCAAGGAGAGCGAGGTTGTATAGTTTTGGGTGTTCGAGCGGACGTCTGGAGTCAAGAGTTTGTTACGCCAATCAGTATGAGGCCGGCACGATGAAGGAAATGATTTATTTACTGGCTGAAGTGATAGAACGTATGGTGGCGTGCAGCCGAACGGCGCGTGATGCCGGCACGCGGAGGGAGCTCAATTCGGCTGCACTTCAGCGTCATCTTCGGCGCCTGGTGCTGCTCCTGCTGTGTAAGGCCGCCGCTGCTGCTACACCTTCACCTGATCCTGCTCAACAATCCTCTCATGGAAGAGCAGCGTCTCTTGAAACAAGGTACCACCTGAGTTTTTGTCCGTACTCCACGTCCGAGATAGCGTAAACTACCCGCATTTGGTAGCAAGAGCGTATGAGTGCGACTCTGTGGTTTACGCACGAGGACCATTAGTGTGATAGGACTGCGGTGTTTTCTGTTGCGTTATCTTGGTGTATGTGTAGTGCGCTTTTTTGTTGTTCATTCATGTATAACCTGCGTCTTGAGCTTCCCCTTTGAAGCCTTCTCTCTGCTTTATAGGCTTGCATACACACAGAGCGCTTACCATTCCATACCGTAAGCATACTCTTGTGTGACAGGGTGCAAGGCTTTTAGGAACACCTCTTTGAGCTACGTGGTCAGTGTAAACTCTAATGCACAGCAAATGGCTGCATATCATTCCAATGCAGATCGCACTCAAAAACGCATGAGAAGAAGCAGTGTGAATGTTACAGGGCTGACTAATAGGTAAAGTATGGTTAGATGTGATAAAATCCTTCCTCAGCACCACTTTGCGGTACCACTCTCCAAGAAGCTAGAGCAACTCAAAAACTGCAGTCGCAGAAACACACTCAGCATGTAAACACTTAGTGTGATATTTTTCGATGACCAGACATTGCCATATACACAGAACAGGTAGGACCATTCAACCAACGCTACCCATACTGACATTCAATAAGCATTACTTTTACCCTGCTATTTTACTCTTCTGCGCTACAAAAAATAAACATGAGGGGAGGAACTGGGTCAAGAAATGTGCAGAGCTAAAATATTTGTATAAAAGGTAACACCCGCACACTATCACACTTGTACTCTTCAAGCAGTTTCTACAGTTGCAATAAACACATAACAGTTGGAAACGTCCAGTCATTGACTGACCAAGTTCCCTCAGTACACAACGCATCACAACATGTCACAATGATTGAAGTGACCCCTCCTTGCCGTCTTGAAAAACAGAAGTGCATTACCAGCCTCCTATTACAGTTGCTCCTTCTCTACCCAGGCAGTGACGTGCTAGGCACCACAGCAGAATGTACACGGGAACAATGCTTGTGAACTTCATTCATTTTAACCTTGAGAAATTCTTGTATCCTGGGCTCGCCAATTAAAAGATGGTCCTAGTTTTGCAGACATAGATTCTATGAATCTCAAGACAAGGGGGTACCGAGATAAGAATAGACATGCTCTTGGAGGTAGGTCTAGTACCGACTGTTCTGTAGCTTGAAACGTTGAGAGAGAAAATTGCACAACACAGCTGCGAGCCCTGAAGATCTTCTGAAAGGCTACTATGGAACGCAAGGGGCTAAAGAGTAAGGAAGTGGTGCTGTTGCACCTGACTGCCGGAGTCATTGATGCTTTTTCATTAGGCATATACATAGTAGGCAACGCTCTCCACGGCACTTGATTCAAACAGTGTCAGTCAATGACAGGCCTGGATAAAAGACATGCGCACCACAGCATTGAAAAAAGGGTGCAGTACCAAGCTTATTTTGCAGCAGGAGCAGATCCCACTTCCAAAGATGATGTGTCGGGCTAGAGAGCTGCAGCAGAGGCAGCAGTTGATGTCTGCTATTTCCCTCAGTTGAACGAACAGCTTCACGCTTGGTCAGCCTCAAAAAGGGAGCCTGGAAAGGGCATTCACATGGCTGTGACGGCAACGGTTCACTTGAGCACAGGGCCAGGGTTGGCCGAGTCTGTACATAATGGAGCCAGGTAACGGCCTGCGCAGACTGCAATAAATGTGATGACTAATGATCACCACTGTGTGGCTATACTCATATTGTGCAACAGGTGTGTTAGACAGTCAGTAATTTGCAGCTTGGTGTAAGCATAACTGCCGAGCAGCAGGCAATTGGGTTGTACCTTGTAATGAGCTGGTATCGCCATTCTGTTAGTCGTTGATGAATGCATTCATGATTGCTCAGCTCCATGGGTCCCAAGCCAGGTGCCTGCTACCTCGTCTGATACCGGTTGTTGGCTTTTCCTCGAAGTTTACTGCTGGCAAAGAGAACCACAAAGCAAACTGCAGCATACATTAAATGTCTTCGATTCAGAGCTTAACATTTCGCTTGTGACAGTTTGTGAACAGAGGCAAGCTGTATAATACATGGTCGCTTGTATTTGTGGGAAATATGGAACCAGGTACTGCAGACGACGACATTGGTGACGGGGCACTGCAAAGCTCTGCAAGTGCTTTAACTCCATGGAAAATATTCGAATAGTGGCAACGTGCAGCACTACATAGTTCTGGGGTGCCGTTATTCCAAACCACTGAAGACGTAGCTGCACCAAAAGTTTATAAAACAGCTTGCCATTCGCAGCGACATAGCTTGCGGGTAAGTAGAGTTCCACACTTTCCCAATTGTTCTTCCCATCCAAGATTTCCAGCTTGCCAATGCAGGCTGGCAAGCAGGCCAGCACAACATTAGTGGATGTGAATAATCCTTATGCGGGGTTCAAAGAACCAAAGCTTCATACAGACCATAAGCGACGCAACAGTAGTGAGCTCCAAAATAATTTCAACCGCAGCGGTGGCACGTTATGTGAAGATTAAATGCAAAAAAGCCTGCATGCTCTGCGATGTCAGTGCATGTCAAAAACCCCAGATGATGTCAACAGATTCCAAGGAGCAGATGTAGCTCAAAAGGACATCAGAAATAGGTCTCACAGTCACTACAGTACCCACGGCTACGAGAACCGCAGGTAGTAGTGCAGGTTCTATGGCCTGCAGTGCTCGTAACAGTCCCCATTCACATTGGCCTTTGTACCGCAGCGATGACACGCGTAAATTATGTGCCTGGTTGGCACCCTTGAGAAAGGAGCAAGGATGCCTGGTCCATACACCTTTTCCAGGCTCCTGACGAGGATCTCAGCCAGCTCTTCCACACCTTCACCACCAGACAGATGGTACTAATCGGAGCCAAAGAGGTGCCTCTTTGGTACTTTAGCTGCATCCAAGAAGCGATGGTGAAAATAAAATACAATTTGTTGAGAAATAGGGCAAATTGAGGCAACACGTGAAACGGTTAATGTCCCAAACTGACTTGAGTTATGAGGGCTGCTGCAGTGGAGGGTTCGAAATTAACCTCGACCATTTGCAATATCACACAGCAGCACATGGACGCCATTTTGTTACAGGGCTCGGTGAGCGCCCTAGGCACTGAGCAACCAGCGCGGGGAAACATTTAAAGCATCACAACAGTATAGAGGTACAGTAAATTTCTGCCTTATACATTTTCGAAGTAAACAACACAAAAACAGGCAGAAACAAAGCAGACCATACAAACACAGCACTTGCTTAAAACAAAATTCGAACACGTGAAACTTATGGTGTATAAAACACGTATCAGATCAGAACCTGAGTACGCCAGTCCCACCTGGAACCAACCTCAGATACACCTAACAGATGTGCTCAAATCAATTCAAAGCCATGCCATTCATTTCGTGCATCATGCCCCATACCCTTATTTCACCAGTGTTTCATCTCTGAAGGACAGCCTTGAAAACCTCTTACTTTGACGCCGCATTGCCAGCCTTTGTTTGGTGCACAAAATTCTTCACAGTTCACTCAGTCAAGCACCATACATTGTGCATCGCACCCACATATCTCACCACGCTATGCATCCGTTCCAGATAACTCGGCCTGTTGCTCGCACAACGTTTTCAGGATCTGTTTTTCACCCGGGCAGTTGTGGATAGCAATTCCCTTCCCCATGAGGTCGCCGGCATCACATGCCCATTTTCATATCTTGAAGCCTCGACAATGCATTTTCAAAGGCAATGCCTGTACTTCTATTTTTTTTTCTCAAATATCTGTAGCCTCACCCCTCATGTAATACCTCTAGAAGTGGTCTTTGAGGAAAACAAAGTGAAGTGAAGATAAACTGTCTGAACATATAGTGACGGCAGGTCACCAAGCAGACGTGCTAGCATAAATACTTTAATGCCTGCATGTGCCGCTTAGCTAGGTGAGCTCTGCGTCATGATAGCCAGCATATAGTGATAGAGTCACCACCTCCTGCTGCAGTCTTCTGATTTTCTATAGTTTTAGGCTCCTATTTACCTTCATGTTTTTTAGAATGAATCTGCAAACCGACATATAAGCATCCACTGGTACTGCAATGTGCAGCCATGCATCCTCCATGGCCAGTTTTAACTTTGCTGGCAAGCCTACTGAGAGTTTTATAATGACACCAGCTACTCTATCGAACGTACCACTTGCCGTGAGTGAGAGACAAGACCCTGCACTCTTCTGAACACTCACTCAGTTAACAACTATCATCATTTTACGTATGTTCCCCAGCATTTTAGGTGCTGAAAAACCAACATTAACATCGGGCAACCTCTTGAGATTGTGTGGCAGATTGTGCAGGTAAAGAATGACAGCAACAGTGTGTTCCTTCTTTTTTTTAAAGCTGTGAGCAAACTGCATTCACAAAACGTGATGGCTGCCGTGAATTTTCTTCAATTAAAATGAGAATATAGGTTGGGCAACTGGCACATGTCACCCGCACGCATGGCTGCTGAAAACTTTTGTCCATTTCGTCGGGACAAGACCGATTCAGAGAAATCTAAACAATACATATTTAATGTTCTTTTCATAATTTTGTAATGTGCGCAACTGAATAGCGAAAGTAGTCATGTCAACATGCGTTGTCATGGGTTGTTACTAAGAGTTCGTGAAGTCAGCACACAACGTGTGGTATACTGCATGCAATTATTTCTCTTGCAGCAAGCAGTTAGTATGCTTGCAAGCAGTTGAGAGAGTATGCCAACAAGGTAGAACACTGCCCATGATGGACGACTGCGCTGTAGTACCTGTGGGTGCACGCTTTAATTCGCAATGGTTTTGCCCTGAAAAATATAAAGTGCAACTGATACAGTAAAATATGAAAGCTGAGAGGACAGCAGCAGGGGGCGAAGGCTATCTCAATGTATGCTCAGTTTCTCTTTTACCAGAGAGGCCGGCAGTTACAAACAACTTTTCCTAAACTGCTTGTTTTTTGTGTCACCACAAACAAACCGAGATTTCCTGTACGCCGAATAAATGTTGCAAGCCAGCACTATGTTCATTTGGTCTTCTACTTGCCTTTTTGGGCACTCCAAAGGCATACAACAAGACAAGCATGTCGGTGCTCTCGTCTGGGTTCAGGATGAACACATAAAATATAGTGGGGCAGCCTAATAAGCCCTTGCCTGCACCACTACGTATCAGGATGAACACAGACGGCGTCCGCTTAAGCGTAGCCGTCAGCTTGTGGTTGATCAGGTGACGGCGGTTCAACCAGCTACGGCTCGCCTCGGCGTCCGCCGTGATCAACCAGCGTGGCAGGACCTTCACCATGAGAACCAAAGGGGCCACGTCGCGTAGCACCTGCAGGGCGAGGGCCTAGGATGCGAAATGCTAGTTCAGAGCTCGTTACTGAAAACGGCAGAAGTTCGACGCGTTGTACCACCACGTATACACACCTTGATGTTGTCACAAATCTCCTGCGGACTTGTGTTGGGCCTAGAAAGGTCGTTGCCTCCCACGTACACAACAAGAAGTCTGCGCGCAGCAGGTTGATGCGCCGCACAGCGCTTGCAAGGCGCACGGCGTCGTAGCCGCTGAAGCTGAATGTGTAGGTCTCAAGCGACGGGCGCAACCGTAGACGAGACCTGCACAAACGCTTCAGCTGACTATCCCCAACCAGTACTCCTCGCAACGCCATGATGGATCGTCAGTGGCGGCGACTGAAGTTCGCGAGCGTAAAAAACGTGCAAAAACGCACGCCTCGCAGTCACAAACAATTGTTGGCGACATCTAAAAGACTACAGGGAACAGGCAGCGTCAGGTTTGGTTCAGCTAGCGACAGCATAGGGAGTTGAGTTGGCTCGGTATTAATTCGGATGCCCGACGGCGAGACAGCCGCACAATATGCAGCGCGTCTAAGTCATTATCTGGACCGCTGGGTGGAGCTGTCTGAAATACACCAAAAGTATAAGCCCCTTCGTGGGCTCTGCATTAAGGAGCCAGTTTTGAACGGTTGTCACGCGAGCATGTCATTGTACTTAAAGGAAAGTAAGGCATAAACACTGCAAGACACGCTTAGTCTCGCCGACCAGTTTTTGTACGCTCAAGGCGTTGGCAGCTTAGCGAGAAGGAGGGAAAAAAGTCGGGAGGAAGGACACAAAGCGGGAGGCGAAGACCGGAAACCCGGCGTGAAGGGAGTGTCGATTTTATCTCTCCGGCAGGGTAGGACAGTGCCGCGCACTGTCGGAGGAGTGTCGCGGACAAAAACCCCCTCCACTGCTTCAAGTGTGACAGAAAAGGCCACAGAGCGGATCGGTGGCGGCGCGGCACACCCGACAAAACTCAGGCGGCCTGTCTGTACTCACCCCTAAAAGAAGCAGAAGAAAATAAATGCGACTGCTACGTAGAGCTGAAAAACAATAGCCGTATTCTTATTGTCCCTACGGTTCGAACAGCGCGGCCAAGTCCTTTGGTGAAAGGACTGCCCGTAGTTGCCGGCAGTTTGGCTGGGAAAACAATCATTGCGTTGCGTGACACCGGTTGCAATACCGTGATTATCCGGAGACTTGGTACCAGATGCCAGATAACGGGCAAGTAATCCTGTGTACTTGGTCGACGGGACAGTGAAGATGCTCCCAGAAACGCAAGTGCAGATGCAGACCGTGTATTCCAGCGGAACTCTCGCAGCGTTATGTATGCAGGATCAACTATACGACCTGATACTTGGTAATATAGAGCGTGCCAGGGCTCCTGACGATAAAAGTAGACCAGACGAGGGGACAGTTTGAAGGTATGTCCAGTCGCCGAAGCCACCGTCGCCATATTAACTCGCGCTCAGGCCAAAAAGGGACCGCCGAAATTCCAGAAGCTGAGTACACCGGACGTTGAAGCGCATTTCGATGAAGGCGAAAGCTATGCAGCCGATCGAGAAAAGAATCGACCGCTGCAACCGTGCTTCGCACAGATCGGCAAGAGCTTAAAGTGCAGTGACGGTGAGAGCAGCATTTTATTCGAGAAGGAAGGCGGTCTGCT
The DNA here is from genome assembly GCA_030143305.2 of Amblyomma americanum. Classification (NCBI taxonomy): domain Eukaryota; kingdom Metazoa; phylum Arthropoda; class Arachnida; order Ixodida; family Ixodidae; genus Amblyomma; species Amblyomma americanum. The sequence goes on along the minus strand of JARKHS020007909.1, from coordinate 114,868 downwards.
GTACAGATGCCACACGGAGAAGGACCAGTCTGCCGCCATGCGATGAAAAAAACGAGGCTAAAAATGTTGATGTTCGTGAGCGTGGTCGTGAAACTTGCAGCGAGTGGCTCGTCCGGTATGATATGCGCGCTGCGGGCGTGATATATGGTGCTTGATGAAGGATAGGACTGTAAAACAATTTGTGGTAAAGACAGAGGGAAGCGATGCGCCGACGTAAAACGAGGTCCGGAAGCCCAGATAGTGATTTCAGTGACGTGACGCTTACGTCATATGAGTACGACGAATGGATGAATCGAGCGGCGCGGTTTTGTACCGCTTCAAGAGCGTCGATGAGATATGCTTGATGCGGATTCCAGACTGCTCAGGCGTATTCTAGTTTCGGTCGTACAAGTGATGTGTAGGCAAGTAATTTTACGTGATTTGGGGCTTTCCGCAAATGACGTTTTAGGAAACCTAAAGTTTTGTTAGAAGCTGAAATGATGGTATGCACATGCGTACGCCAGTTGAAGTCGTCTGATACAGTGACACCGAGGTATTTAAAAGTGTCAGTTGATTCAAGAGTGACATTATTAATTGTGTACGCAAACGTCCGAGAGTTATGGCTGCGGGTCAACAACATGCTTTTGCATTTGTTAACGTTTAGTGTCATTAACCAAGTGGTACACCATTCTGAAATATTAGTAAGGTCACTTTGTAGGGTTATCTGATCCGAAGTGTTAAGTACGGTCCGGTAAATAACACAGTCATCCGCGAACATGCGCATATTACAGGATATATGCAAAGGTAAGTTGTTGATATAGATTAAGAATAGGAGCGGGCCAAGAACCGATCCCTGAGGGACGCCTGACGTTACTGCAACCGGTGTGGATAGGCGATTATTTATAACAACGTACTGCGATCGATTAGTAAGAAATTCTGCAATCCATGTTAGGACAGTAGGATGTAAATTTAACGGGAAGAGTTTCGCAAGTAATCGTTGGTGAGGCACTTTATCAAACGCTTTAGCATAATCAAGAAAGCTCGCGTCAGTTTCTATGTTACTATCCAGGTTAGTGTGGATGTCATGTAGAAAAACTGCAAGCTGTGTTTCACATGACAACCCCTTTCGGAAGCCATGTTGTGAAGGATGGAAAAAGTTATGTGGGAGTAGATCACATGCTCCATGATATTACAGGGGACGCTTGTTAGAGAGATAGGGCGGTAATTTAGTGCGGAATTTCTGCTACCTGACTTGAAAACAGGAACGACCTTCCCTGTCCTCCAGTCGTCTGGAACGACTCCTGAAGAAACTGACTGTGAAAAAATTAGGGTGAGATAAAATGAGACGTTGTTTGGTGTTTTTCAAGATTTTGGTATCAATTTCGTCTATTCCAGCAGAAGATAAAAATTTAATATTTTCTATTATGGATGAAATTCCAGTTTCACAAAAATTTATCGCTGGCATGTCACAATGAAAGTCAAGCAAAGGTAAACATGGGGGTGCGGTCCCTTCATCAGAAAAGACAGTAGCGAACCTGGTTTTGAACAAGTTCGCACAGTCTACGTCCGTAATCATTTCATTCAGGTCACTGGTGAGTACGATTTCTCGCGGTTCGTCGTCTTTCAGTGTTTTCCAACACTGTTTGGGATTAGTTTTTAGTAGCTTGGGCAATTCTAAGTGGTAAAAATAGTGATTTGCTTGATGTAGAGTAGAAAGGTAGCATTTATCTGCTTCATAATATTTCTCCCATGCTTTTGGTTGATCTCTAACCTTTGCAACCCAGAAAAGACGTTACCTTTTATTTTCAAGCCTTTTAATGTTTTCGTAAACCATGGTTTGTGACGACTGGCTCTGAAATTTACTTTAGGTGCAAATTTATCGGTTAATTCCTTCAGCTTTTCTTTAAAACGTGTCCAATTGGCGTCAACATTATGGTGGTGGAAAGTTGTCTGAAATGTGGGAAAAAATGTGCAAACGCCCTCATTTATCGCTTCATAATCGCCTTTGTCATACACTGTATCGTTTTCTTGTACATTTCGCACTTTGTTGGTCGAAAAGAAAAGCCAGCATGAATTACTTTGTGGTCGCTTATTTCCTTGAGATAATGGATGTACGAAAGGCTTTCGATGTTGTTGGTTAATATTAGATCTAAGACATTGGATATATCCTGTGAAACACGTGTTGCTTCAGAAACCAGCTGGGTCATGTTAAAATCGAGGCAGATATCGAGGAAGTTCCTGGCTTCGGTTAGTCCTGTCGAAGAACACAATTTGTCAGTGTGCCAGTCTATTTGCGGGAAGTTAAAATCGCCAAATAGTAGTATGTGTGCATTTGGGTGAGCAGCAATAAGCTGACACATGGTTTGGTTAAGCTGGTTGCAAAATTCGGAAGTAGTGTGGGGAGGTCTGTAACAAACACCTAGTAGTACGGTGTGTGGGCGTGATTGGATAGTCACCCAAAATATTTCCAGCTGTGACCGAATATTGATGACTGCACAAGACAATCGTTCGTGGAATGCAATCAGTGCACCACCATCGCGCGTAGATGCACGGTCATTGCGGTACACACGAAAGTTCGGTAGGTCCGATAGCACTTCAGTATCGCTCACGTCGTCAGTGAGCCACGTCTCGGTAAGTATTAGTAGATTACTGCTATAGGACAATACAATGCTAGATACACGTTCACGTTTTTGAAGAAAACTGCGGATGTTAGTGTAAATTGCAGAAAGTGAAAGAGCATCGCTAGAGACAGCACATGCTCGGTTCTTTTCTTTCTTTTTTTGGTGCTTCGTCTGCCATGATAATTCTTTGATGCTGTTAGTGCTGTCGTCAAAGACGTAACGCTTTTGGTTCATATACAGAGTTTTGAAACGGAAGGAAAATGCCTTGTTCTTGCTTTTCGCAAAAGCAATTAGTTGTTTACGCGCATTTTGGACTGGGCGCGAGAAATCCTCACCGATGCCATAACTTGTCCCTTTAAGCATCCGGCCATTTGACAATATTGCAGCTTTGGTCTTGTGTGATGCAAGCTTTACTATTATGGGCCGGCAGCGACCAGCTGAAGGACGGCCGAGGCGATGCGCACGCTCTATATTCCTTGGTTCCAAGGTTAACTGTAAATTATCCCGGCAAAGGTTTGCGACCAACTGCTCTGTCTCTGTGAATGTTTCCGAGGAGGAGGGGTCGGGGATGCCGTAGAAGATTAGGTTGTTCCGCCTCGAACGGTTCTCGGCGTCATCCATACGGGCTTCCAGCTCCGAAATTCGAGAGGCAGTGCGCTCTGTGTCAATGCGCATGATTTCAATTTCTTTCCGCAGTGGTACCAATGCCTGATAATGATTTTCGAGATCTGTTGGTCTTTCGTTCAATTTCCCTATTGTTTTGGCAGTATTGCCGAGTTGAGCTTTCAGGCCTTGTATTTCTGCAATTACCTTCGCTTGGCCGCTAGTCAGACTACGCAATTCCGCGAGAAGGGCTTCAGTAGAGGGGCCAGGGTTAGATTCAATATCTCCAGCTTGGAGTAGTAACGAGTGCATTACATCAACACATTCAGCAATAATAGTAACACAGTACCGTGGGCTCGGTAGCTGTACCAGGCAATAATTACTCGTTTTTTTTGCAAACATAACGTAAGGTTCACCAACCTGCATAGAGAGAGTGAACTGATTAGTGGTCCGTGCACTGGCAGTCACCAAGCCCATAGGATTGCGCCGAAGGTGCTTGTTCCTTTATAGCTGGTAGACTCGCTGCTGTCGACGATGATGCGGCAGCCCAAGCTTTGGAGAGTTCCGCTGTCCAGTGTGTCCCATGCGGCTTAGGCAGGAACTGCAGCCTGCCGACAGGTAGGAGCCGGGCAGTGGGTCCGTAGCTTCCAGGATCGGTGATTCCGCATTCCGATGTGGTTTGCGATGCCGCATGCGCAAGCGCAGGCAGCAGCAGGCGCACAACGCAGTAAACCATCTGCATAGCGAGAGTGAACTGATTAGTGGTCCGTGCACTGGCACAGTCACCAAGCCCACAGGATTGCGCCGAAGGTGCTTGTTCATATATAGCTGGTAGACTCGTTGCTGTCGACGATGATGCGGCAGCCCAAGCTCTGGAGAGTTCCGCTGTCCAGTGTGCCCCATGCGGCTTAGGCAAGAACTGCAGCCTGCCGACAGATGAGAGCCGGGCAGTTGGTCCGTAGCTTCCAGGATCGGTGATTCCGCATTCCGATGTGGTTTGCGATGCCGCATGCGCAAGCGCAGGCAGCAGCAGGCGCACAACGCAGTAAACCATCTGCATAGCGAGAGTGAACTGATTAGTGGTCCGTGCACTGGCACAGTCACCAAGCCCACAGGATTGCGCCGAAGGTGCTTGTTCCTTTATAGCTGGTAGACTCGTTGCTGTCGACGATGATGCGGCAGCCCAAGCTTTGGAGAGTTCCGCTGTCCAGTGTGCCTCATGCGGCTTAGGCAGGAACTGCAGCCTGCCGACAGGTGAGAGCAGGGCAGTGGGTCCGTAGCTTCCAGGATCGGTGATTCCGCATTCCGATGTGGTTTGCGATGCCGCATGCGCAAGCGCAGGCAGCAGCAGGCGCACAACGCAGTAAACCATCTGCATAGCGAGAGTGAACTGATTAGTGGTCCGTGCACTGGCACAGTCACCAAGCCCACAGGATTGCGCCGAAGGTGCTTGTTCATATATAGCTGGTAGACTCGTTGCTGTCGACGATGATGCGGCAGCCCAAGCTCTGGAGAGTTCCGCTGTCCAGTGTGCCCCATGCGGCTTAGGCAAGAACTGCAGCCTGCCGACAGATGAGAGCCGGGCAGTTGGTCCGTAGCTTACAGGATCGGCGATTCCGCATTCCGATGTGGTTTGCGATGCCGCATGCGCAAGCGCAGGAAGCAGCAGGCGCACAACGCAGTAAACCATCTGCATCGCGAGAGTGAACTGATTAGTGGTCCGTGCACTGGCACAGTCACCAAGCCCACAGGATTGCGCCGAAGGTGCTTGTTCCTTTATAGCTGGTAGACTCGTTGCTGTCGACGATGATGCGGCAGCCCAAGCTCTGGAGAGTTCCGCTGTCCAGTGTGTCCCATGCGGCTTAGGCAGGAACTGCAGCCTGCCGACAGGTAGGAGCCGGGCAGTGGGTCCGTAGCTTCCAGGATCGGTGATTCCGCATTCCGATGTGGTTTGCGATGCCGCATGCGCAAGCGCAGGCAGCAGCAGGCGCACAACGCAGTAAACCATCTGCATAGCGAGAGTGAACTGATTAGTGGTCCGTGCACTGGCACAGTCACCAAGCCCACAGGATTGCGCCGAAGGTGCTTGTTCATATATAGCTGGTAGACTCGTTGCTGTCGACGATGATGCGGCAGCCCAAGCTCTGGAGAGTTCCGCTGTCCAGTGTGCCCCATGCGGCTTAGGGCCGTTGTACGATCGTTTCGGAGCGCCTTCCGCCTCGTCCGCTTCGGGAGCGGTCCGCCAGTTTTCGGCCGCCAGGCGGACGTGAGGCGGAAAGGTGTTGTACGATCACTTTGGCGCTTGCGAGCGAGGCGGATGGTCCCAGCATGCCGATTGGCGCGCCGGGCATATCCGTCTGTCCAATAGCCTTCTCCGGCTGGTGGCAACCTAGCCGGCGCGAGCGCATCGCCAGCATCGCTCCACGCGCCGAAACGGGCTCCCGCATCCCAAGGGGCAGATCGGTATGCGCCCGACTACCTTCTCCCTTGCCTCCTTTCCTGCCCCCCCTCTCCAAACCCCCGATATCCCTGCACACTGCGCTTCCACCCCCCCCCCCCTTTCCTACCTACTTCCCGTACGAGCGCCCCCCCCCCCCCAAATAATAACCTCTTTTCGTGGTCACGTGGTACTTTTTTCCGTTCCTCGGCGACCTGCACCTAGGCCTAGTAGGCTGCGCTTCGGCATCGCCATGGTGTGCGTGTTGAAGTTCCTGCTTTCCTGCACCGACCATAATCACTTTCACTACGCGGACACTTGTCGCTATGCTGTGAAACTTGCGCACGCACAGGAAAATAACTCGCAGCAGAAATTCAAAACGCTTGCCACAACCACAAACAGCTCGAAATAAACACTTCGTGACACCGCCATTGCACAGGTCTTGCGTCGGTTTGCAGAGCCGCAGCAGGAATTACAAACGCATGCAAAAACCAAAAACAGCTCGAAATAAACACTTCGTGACACCGCCACTGCACAGGTTTGCATCGGTTTGAAGAGGCGCTCTGTCAACTCCGTCAACGTAGATGATTACAGAATTCAACTAGTGGAACTATCGCTCGCCACTGCTGAACGCGGCGAAGTTTGTAGTCGCTCTGAACACTGGTAATATCAAGGTGTGTACAATATAATATGCTTCGCGACATCGCTGCCACTGCCCAGGCCGCGCTCCCCAGTTCAGTCGACGGATGGCCATCTTGCCCCGGCAGGCCGGGGCAGAGCAGAACCGAGGCGGAGGGAGGAGGGGCTCGGACGTCACTGACGTCACGGGAAAAGCAGCTAATAGCTGCAATCCTGTCCCCGGACGGATGCGCTCGTCCGCCAGAAAGTTGAAGTTCGCCAACTTTCCATCCGTTCGCCGAACGAGGCGGATCCGCCAGCTCCGCTCGCGAAACGGACGAGGCGGAAGGCGCTCCGAAACGATCGTACAACGGCCCTTAGGCAAGAACTGCAGCCTGCCGACAGATGAGAGCCGGGCAGTTGGTCCGTAGCTTACAGGATCGGTGATTCCGCATTCCGATGTGGTTTGCGATGCCGCATGCGCAAGCGCAGGCAGCAGCAGGCGCACAACGCAGTAAACCATCTGCATCGCGAGAGTGAACTGATTAGTGGTCCGTGCACTGGCACAGTCACCAAGCCGGGAATGAGGCCACATTGGTCCCCTCAGCTTAGTCACGGCCATAGGGGATTAGCTGCCGCTCGATCCCTGCGGCGGCCTCTCCGCTTCGCCAAGTCTGTCCAGTGTAGCAGCACTCTGTGCTGTCAGGTGCTCGACGCTCGCTGCGGCGGCGTTCCGCGGGCCCTCGCTCCCCTTGCTTGGTTCCCGGAATCCACCTGGGCGACGCTCTTAGTACGCGGGTCTCGAACGTAGGAGCGATTCTTATCGCGTGGCTCGGAACCATACCGAAGAAGCTTAGTGCTGGTTTCCAGCAGGTGAGCCTTGCTGACCACGCTGCCAACACCGACGGGCGGGGTGCCCGAATGTAACAACACCTCCGCGGTCCGGAAAGTCTCGACTGGCCAGCGCTCCCAACCGCAGGGGCATGAAGAGATGGGCTTGCGTCCACGTTGATTTCCTGGCTTGCAATATCAATTCCGAGAAACAGAGAGCACCAAAACACCAACAAAGGAAAGCATAGATGGGACGTTCCGAACAACAAAGCACGGCCCCACGCGCAAGCGCCCGGAATTCACACCAGACCCACCAGGGTTCCTTCTAATGTGAAACCAAATCCTACTCACGAATAATGATCCCTCAATTTTGCCCGAATTTAGGGTCAAAGCGAGCGTCCGCGCCACATCTGAGGTCGCCAAGGACAGGCTGCCACGTTGTACGATAAGCGGTGGTGTGTCAAAGCCTACATATTTTGAATAGACACTTCATCCCTTATTAATCAAAGTTCTGATCCCGCTAAACCACCCGAATATCGAAAGTCTGCTTAAAATTTTGGCCCACACTCAGATTAATCTACAGGTTTTTCTCAAAGAAGCTTGATCGCTCGAGACTGAGAATCAACGGCTCCGGTTGTACTCGCAAAGATGCGACTACGCATCACAAACCTTACTCACTCTCGTACTAGCGAGATGCTTCTCTTAAACTAATTTTTTCAATGTGACATTTCGTCACCTTCATCTATACACAAAGCTGCTACAGCTGTTCTGCACAAAATTCTACAGCTTCACTTCCATCAGTTATTCCCCGAATAACACAAACGGCGAGCCAACCAAGTGCCGCTCAACACAAGTACTAAAATGTGCTCAAATGCACGTACTTTCATTGCCTCTGCAATACACTAGCTACATTTCCGTTAATGTAATAACAAACCCCTGGTATCGCGACCCAGTTTAACACGTCTGAATCTAATAAAGATACAAACAAAAACCTGTTCCAAAATTTCAATCACAAAGAAACTTCCTAGCTCTCAGCGTTTCCACCTAAGTAAACAGCTCATCGTCTACTCGGGAGCTGTCTTCGCTGTATTCTTGCGAGTGTCCTTATCATTTCGTAGCACGGCAATTTTGACATTCATTTCTAACTCAATGGGAAAATAGCCTCTGTAGAAATTGTGAGAAAGTACAACCTTTTCTGATCACTTCAAAACCTTTAGTCCCAAACGACGTAGCTTTCTCTCCCTGATTTGACGCATCCCAAAAAAAGAGGAATAAAAAGAAAGAAACGGCTACTTCGAGTGGCTACACTCAAGTGAAGGCTGACTCACCTCCGTTTGAAAGGATTAGTCTTTCAGACGCGTTTGTCGGGGTCGCGCTCTTACTGCTCGAAATGCTGTCAACTCGTGACAAAAGGCAGCTGAAAACCGCCATCACTGACCGCCCCTGTCATCTCCGTGCCCCCTCGACGCTCTCAGAAGGCCCTGGGAAAGCATGCAAAGTCGGCAACCGACTCCTGGCGACGAACCGCTTCCAGCTATAGAAGCTACCCATCGTTCTCGTCGCAAGTAAGCTCGGCTATGCTTTCGCCCTGCGCGCTTCCCGGAATCCCGTGCGGAAACTGTACCCATCCTTCTCAAGTACACGCGCGGAACACGCCCTCGCCTGCATACCTTGCCTCTGTTTCTCGAGGCCCGCGCTCGCCTCCCCAGAATGTCATGCAACTTAGCACGCCCTGACCTGTCGGGGCGCTTTGCTTTCTTTCTTACCGCATTTCTGTCATGTCGGGATGGTCTGGGTCTTCCCGCAGGCCAGTGCCCTTTGCAAAACCTCGCTCCTGTCTTGATTCCAATACGCGGTCTTCTCTTTCCGTCCTTACGGTCAGGTTTGGAAGCACCTGCGCGTCCCGTCTGACCCGTAACCTTAGCCGCTAATTTGCCAGGTTTAATGCGGGAAGCTTTTGCTTTTCCTTCTGCTTTCCCTTTTGCCACATTTCCTGTGCTGACGTTAGCACCTGTCTGCGCCCCTGAATTTAGGCCCTGACATTTCAACCATTTTTTCGTCTTGGTCCTAGCCATTTTCCTTTTTTTCGTATCGGCTGTGTCGTGCGCGTCTCCTCATCAAACGTAGCTTCTTCTAGTTTTTCTATCGCTCCTCGGAAACCTCCCTCCAAGTCCAAACTGGCCTCTTCGCCTTCGCAGCGCGGTGTTGCCTCCACACAGCTGACAGGCGAACCTTCCACTGCCCCCAAGTTGGGCCCGTCCAAGTTTAAACTGGCTTCGTCGCAGCGCGGTGTCAGCTCCACACAGCTGACAGAGAGACCTTCCTCTGCCCCCGAGTTCGCGAGTTCACTTCCTTGAAAATCATCCTCCACCGCCTGCTTATCGCACTCACTGCTTTCCTCAGAAACGCACTGCTCATCTTAGTTGGGCTCTCGTCCTCTGCCTCAGCCTGGCTTTCAATACTGCATATTAACCCATCTGCAGCTCCACACTTCTCATATGCCAGCTTCGCAGTTAGCTACAACCTGTTCACTGACGCCGCAGTGACTCCACAACTCGAAGTTGCCCCAATTTACAACGACAAAAGGGTTCCACTCTGTTTCCCACTTGAAGCCTTTAAAAAGCTGCCTGTCCTCAGCCTCGGGCTCGACCTGCTCTAGCTGCGATGCTAGTTTCTGCATAGCCTTATTGAGAACTCGTTTGCGCTCCTGCAGCTCTGCCTCTTGTTTCTGCAGCCCTGCCTCTTCTTTCCGTGTCTGAACTTCCTCAGCTCTTTTACACTGTTCGTTTTTTTTGCCCACTTTTGAGTGTTCTCCCAGGCAATTTCGAAATCATCTTCTAATTCTGTTTCAATATTTTTTATTGCCTGGATATGTCAGAATCTTTTGCGCTTTCCTCTAATTCCACTCCTAACTCATCGCACAAAAACCACAGTTCTGCCCTCGACAACCTCGTCAGGTACACGGTCGCTGCTTTTAAATATTGGTTTTCCTCGCACATGGTGATTCTAAGCTATTACCCCTGTTCTACAGACATACACCCGACCAACCAGAAGTTTAAATTCTAACCCCGAATTTGAAGCCTGGAGGATCCAAAGCAAAAACCAAGCACTCACCCGCAGATGCAGCACCATGTCACCCGGTTCAACGCACCACTGCCAACCAGTTGTTGGGGATGGCTCTTCAATCCCACCGCTGCCACCAGTTGTTGTATCTGGGTTCGGAGTCGCTCCCGACGGAACCACGGTCACGGGACAATGCTTGCTCCGACCGCTACCACCACCAGGACAGGACTGCCGATGAGTTAAAGGAGATTGATGATGGGAGGAAAGATTACAAGTGGGTTTGTTTACATTATTTGCATAGAGGTCAAAAGGAACTTCTCTCCGAAGAGAGGATCTTAAAAGAAGGCTTAAGGAGCCTTAAAAGGCAGCATGATCCCTAAATGGAGCACACAATAGGATCACCCAATAGGGAACACGACTGAGCCTTACATGGGAGCACATAAAAGGAGCACCATATGGGAGCACGATTTCAATGCACTCGCTGTCCAGTTTTATAGAGTTATTGTTTCCCAGATTCCCCAGGTTGAGGACGTCTCCGCCAGGGTGGGAGTGGCCTATCTTATATTAGCACGCACAAACACGCACCACCGCACACGGGGACACGCCCTCGTCACGTGTCGAGCCAGGGAGAGAGGAGGATGCTCTTGGGTCCACGTTGACGGCTGAGAGAGATGGTCTCGGCCAGCCGAAAGATTCCACGCACCGCCGACACCTGTTCTTTAGATGTCAGTCGACGCCCGGACAAGGACGCAGGGTGTGATCTAGTAGCCAAAAGGAGTCGCTTTGTCATTTGCCATGGCTGCGAAGATTAGCGGACGACGACCGCCAGCTCGCTGCCGTATTCCGGGAATGAGGCCACATTGGTCCCCTCAGCTTAGTCACGGCCATAGGGGATTAGCTGCCGCTCGATCCCTGCGGCGGTCTCTCCGCTTCGCCAAGAGTCTGTCCAGTGTAGCAGCACTCGGTATTGTCAGGTGCTCGACGCTCGCTGCGACGGCGATCCGCGGGCCCTCGCTCCCCTTGCTTGGTTCCCGGAATCCACCTGGGCGACGCTCTCGGTACCCGGGTCTCGAACGTGGGAGCGATTTTTATCGCGTGGCTCGAAACCATACCGAAGAAGCTTAGTGCTGGTTTCCAGCAGGTGAGCCTTGCTGACTACGCTGCCAACACAGACGGGCGGGTGCCCGAATGTAACACCCCGGAGAAGGCGCCAGTCATTAAACTCCCTTCAAACGAGTGGCCATCGACATCGTCGGGCCAATCTACCCTCCCCCCCCCCATCCAAGCAAGGAAACAGATTCATTTTGACGCTAATGGACTATGCTACCTGTTACCCGGATGCAGTAGCGTTACCAAGCATAGAATCTGAGCGCGTTGTCGAAGCACTGGTAGCATTGTTTACGCGATTCGGTGTTCCCCACGATGTTTTCAGGACCGTGGCACTACCTTCACATCGGAATTGATGAAGGAAGTGGGACGGCTGCTTTCCATCCGTCAGCTCCACACCACCCCATACCATCCTATGCCTAACGGGTTCGTTAGGCATGGCACCTTGAAGCTAATGCTATAACGTATGTGCGCTGAGAAGCGGAAATACTGGATTCAGTACTTGGCCCCTCTGATTTTTGCCTACCGGGTGGTTATCCAATCCAACATGGGATTCTCGCCGTTTGATCCCATCTACGGCCGACACGTCCGTGGGCCTCTAGCCATCCTAAAGGAGGTGTGGATGAACCAGAGCTTAGATGAAGAGGCGAAGACCATGTGCGAGCACGTACTTGACCTTCTAAACAGACTGTAAGAGACGTGCCGTTTTGCACATGAGGAACTTCATAAGGCGTGAACTCGTTACAGGAAGTTCTACGCCCGTACGGGGAAAGACCCGAGTCTCGAACCGGGCCACAACGTGTTAGCGCTGCTGCCAACAGGTAGCAACAAGCTGCTGATGCAGTGAAAGGGTCCATTCGAGGTCACATGCAGCTAGCAAAGGAGACGCCGACTACGTCATCAAAACGGCCGGCGGTTCGAAGATCTCTCACGCAAAAATGTTGTAGAAATAAGAAGAAAGAGAAAACATGGTCGCCAAGAAACAGTGCCTGACAATTACCAGCATACTTAAAGGAGCTGGGGTCAGCGGGTTGTGGTCCCCGAGTTCGTGAAAATATGGAAGGTGTGCGAGACGTTAAACTATCACCGCACATCGACGCCGCGAAGAAACGGCAACTTTTGTCCATGATGGAGGAGCACGTGCCTGTTCTCTCAATTGCTCCCGGCAAAACCGGCTGGACGGAGTGCAATCTCCGGCTTACGAGAACCATTCACGTGCACGTCAAGCAATGCCATCTACCTTTCCCTACGCAGAAAAGCGTCAAGGAAGAGGTGTAAGAAATGGAGAAGTTGGAAATTGTGGGAAAGTCGGAGTCCTCGTATAACTCTCCCGTTCTCCTGGTGAAGAAGCCGGATGGGACTAACGGCCTTTGCATCTATTTTCGGACGTTGAATGATGTTCTCGTCGGAGACTCGGAGCCCATGCCCAGGGCAGATACCGTTTTTGCCACAGCTGGAGACAAGAAATATTTTTCCAAGTCGACTTTGCCAAAGGATACTGGTAGATCCCGCTTTCTGACGACTCCAAGAGGAAGACGGCGTTTTCCACGAAGGCGAGGCTTTACCAGTTCCGCTTCATGCCTTTCGGTATCAAGACTGCGCCCGCACTTTTCGCCAAGCTAATGCGCACGGTTTTCAATGGCATTCCTGGAGTGGAACACTACTACGATGACTTACTGGTAGCTAGTGCAACCTGGGAGGAACACATCGACTCACTCCGACAACTATGTGACAGAATCGAAGCTGCCGGGCTCACAATGCGTCCTAGCAAGTGTGAGTTTGGGATGAAGGAGATCGATTTCCTCGGCCATCGAATTGGAGCCGGCAAGCTGGCACCTCTGGGAAGCTGAAACTTAGGCGAGTTGGTAAGCATCAATTTCGGCGAGCTGGTAAGAGACAAGAAGCGCTTGTCTTGCCTTTGTCCCGCCTTTTTGGCACTGTTCACCCTCCTCTGGGAAGACCTTGGACAACATTCAAGCGGCCGAGCCACCCAGGACAAAACGTCAGGTGTGAGCTTTCCTGGGTTTCACCAGGTATTACAGGGAGTTTACCCCAAACTATGCAGAGATAAGTGCACCCCTCACTCTGCAGACTAAGAAGGGACAAAGCAACGCCGTAAAATAGGCGTCTTCTCACGAGGAAGCCTTCCGCAAGCTCAAGGACTGCATATCCAGTCTCCCTATTTTGCGGCTGCCGAATTTCAACGAGCCGTTCGTGCTGCGCACCGACGCCTCCGGCAATAGCTTAGGTGCTGTTCTCATGCAAAAAAACCAGGGAACCCCGCACCCTATTGCGCACGCAAGCCGGAAGCTGCTCGCTAGGGAGGTCGCCTACAGTACGATAGAACGTGAATGAGGGGGCCATCGTTTTTGGTTTGCGGGCCCCAGAAGTTTTCGAATTACCTGTATGGTGCAAAGTTTGTTGTTCAGACGCATCATCAGCCGCTTGCCTATATACAAAAGAGTAGGCAACTCAACAGTCGAGTTCTTCTCTGGAGTCTGCTCCTTCAGGAGTATAGTTTCCATGTACAACAAATTAAGGGAATACAGAACGTCGCAGCAGACTACTTCAGCCGCATGCAGATTTCATTCGATACATTGCTTGTATCTTCGAATGTTGTGTCGTGCCCATATATGTTACCTGAATTGGAGTGACAGTTTTTTCCTATGTGCTACTTATGGTATCTTGCATGCTCAGCGTTGTGCTGGCCAGCCTGCATGCTACATTTTGTTAGTTTAGAATATTATTCCTTAATATTAAAAATGTCCTGGGCCGTGTCACAAAACAGGCAGCATTTAGACGTGTATAATTGCTTGTGCACGTAAACATAAGTAGAGTTCTCGTGTTGGATGATATATCATGTCCAGTGGCCGGTATGCTGCTGCCTGGGTAGGGCCGTGCAAGAACACGGCAACGTGCGAGTCATCTTCGCCGGTTCCATCCGGTTAGGCTAACCCCTCGTAGTCCGCGAGCGGGGCTGTATGCGTTGCTTGTTTTGTCTGTGGTTTACAATTTTCCAACTCAAAGTCACCCCTCAAAGGCCTGAAGCTTTAAGCTTCATTAGTATATTTGTAAATTTTCTCCTCTACAAGGTGCCCCCTTGCAGGACCGAAGTGGTTGGGGGCCTGAAGCGCATGTGCGCGGCACTTTTTCTTGACATCAAAGGTGCATACGATAACGTGACACATGAGGCCATCCTTTATGCGCTAGAGGCTGTTGGAATCGATGGACGGATGTATAGGTGGATCCAAAGCTATCTGACCAAGAGGACATTTTTTTATTATGTGTGAAGATGGCTCCACACCCGTGCATTACACCTACCGGGGCATGCCTCAGGGCGGAGTGCTCAGTCCTACTTTGTTTAATCTGACACTTATAAGACTCCAGGAGTACCTACCTAATACCGTCCATATCTCTATGTATGCCGATGACATCTGCATCTGGGCCTCCTCTGTGACGCGTCTTCAGGTGCGAGCAAGACTTCAGAGGGCAGCAACCATAATTCCCTGCTATCTCCGAGAGCAAGGTCTCAGCGTGTCAGCCGGAAGTGCGCTATAGTGGCATTCACGCGCAAAAGTATGACTCGTTATCCGCTAACTACTGACGGCCATGTCATTGCCTATCACGCATCTAATCGTTTTTTTTAGGAATTGTTATAGATCGGAATTTATCATGGAGCCCGCATTGCAGCATTGTAAAGAAAAAACTAATCTCTATCACACACCTGCCCAGATTTCTTGGCGGAAAATCACGGGGATTGTCGATTCTATCAATGCTGCAACTCTACAGAGCACTTTCGGGGATTTTTGCGGAATAGTGCAAAGTGCTTTCAAGCACATGCAAGACGAATTCGCGTGCCCTGCAAGCTATACAAGGTCAGGCACTTCGCACATGCCTGGGTCTCCCTCGCAGCGCATCAACAGTTGCTACCATTGCAATCGCCCAGGACTACCCACTCTCGACGTATATAACCCTTGACACCCTGCGGCATCTAACAAGGATTCCACAGCAGTACCTTTTGTCAGTGGTGAATCAGACCACACGCACCGTTTTTAAAGGTTATAGCAGCCCACCAGTTGTCCATCCCATCGCAGTTCACCCCGGCAGCACGGCCTTCCTCTGCGATGTGGTGTCTGCGGGAGCCATGCGTACGCCTTACAATTTCGGGCATAACAAAAACATAGAACTTATCAACACCGGCTATTAAACAGTTGACAGTCTGCCTACTCCACGCCACATATAGTGACCGCACTTAGGTGTATACAAATGGTTCGGTCTCAGGTACAAGTTCAACCTACGCCGTGGTCATTCCTGCGAGACAGACCAGTATTATTCAGCAAACTTCGCATCGAACAACCTCCACCGGGTCAGAATTGGTCGCTCTTCGTGCGGCTGCGCAGTACATCGGTGCACAAAAACCCCCCCAAATGGGCTGTGTTCTGTGACTCAAAAGCAGCCTTACAGTGTCTTAATTCTGCTTCACGCCATGGCGATCACGATCAACTAGTAGCTGAATTAAGACATCTCCAACACCAGGCACAAGAAGAGCGTCATGACATCGTCTTGCAGTGGATACCGGGGCATTCTGGCATTGTTGGAAACGACGCAGCTGACGCTGCAGCTGGAGCGGCTCACGACAGTGCCAACATTGTCCAGATACCGTTGGCAAGAGCCGACGCAGCAAGACATCTGCGAATGCTTGGCCGAAGAAAGTTTTTAGCGCCATGGTCCTCTACTAGCAACTCCACATGCCGTCGGCACCGCCTAGACCCCTTACTCCGCCTCAGTCTTCCGTCCGGCCTCTCCCGCTGCGATGCTACGCTGTTGTGTCGCCTGTGGCTGGGAGTGGCGTTCACAAACGCCTACTCCCACTTAATCGCAATGGCAGACTCTCCTGCGTGTGAGGTGTGTGGGTGCGAAAAAACTATAGAACACCTTCTTTGAACTGCCCTCGGTTTCAGCGTGAGCGTGCACTCTTGGCTGCAGCACCCCGCCGTTTAGATCCTCGGCCCCTAACTGAAGCCAAGATTCTGGGTCTTTGGAGTAAGCCTTCATCACAAAGGACAGCTTTGAAGGCACTTTTAAAGTTCTTGAATGACTCAGGACTAAGTGCAAGATTGTGAACAATCAGTGTGTGTCCTGTGTACCCTACAAGTAACGGCAAACGGACACGTGGAAAAGTGATCATATCCCTTTGTTCTCTCCCTTTTCTATCTCTCCCTCCGTTCCCCTTCCCACGTGTAGGGTAGTATACCGGGCGCTGCCTAGTTAACCTCCCTCGCTTTCCGTCTTTCTCTCTCTCTTTCTAACTTCAACAGGGCGGCAATGCAGTGCCAAAGGTGTGTAGCCTACGTGACCTATCCTCTGTGTATCGACTACTTTGCTTTTTTTTTACTCCAACTCTGTGCGTGAAGCAGTGCCGACTAGTGTCGTGCCCGCTGACAACCGACAGCTTTAATACAAGACGACTCAGCCCCTAGCCTCAGTGCGGTCCTCCCAACGAGCCTTCCGGACCAAGCCGCCACCGCCGCACCGCACTATGAAACTGCCCGAGGGTTCAGGAAGGCCCTAGCCTTCGAGAGTCGCTCTGCCCGCATCGTCTTTGCGAGTGGACTGCTGCCGCGCTCGCCGCTCAACTGTATGCCCATTTTTTCAACTTCATTCCAATTTGAACTTTTCCGCATTTGTGTTCTGTAGTTGTAGGGCCTGCGTGCACTCTGCATGTAACCCGATAGAATGTAAGCGTGACTGAACAGTAGTAATTGCAGTGTGGTATTTAGTATACATATGAATGTATGCATACAGTGTAACTTCGTGTGGAAAGTAATTTGTAGTAACCTTCATGTTGCTGTCTTTAAATGCGTATAAAGCCTTGCTTCCGATTCGCTTGTGTTTATTCTTGAGAATATAATTGCTGTCTTTCTTGGCTCACATCGTGGCGGTGTCCTCATTTGCAACGCTGAACATAAACCGGCTAACGCTGGGCATAAAACTCCAATCCCTTGCTAGGGTTCGGGAGGGTGCCTCGCTCTCCTTTCGGAGCCGTGGAACTTTAATTGTGCAATTCTTGCATTCTTTTCATTGCGAAATTTCTGCAATCCTTTCTATTTTCTAACGGTTTATGAGACCACAGGTTTCTGCGACCCATCACTGCAACCTCTTTTTTTATTTCTACGTGCAGTATAAAATGTAGGTTACAAACAGAAGCAGGTAAAAGGGAAGTTCAGTCCCAGTGACGTTCACACAATTCAAGTGTAAACTTGCACTCTCGCCTTCACAGCAGTTTCCCCATTGTTTCTTTTGTTGAGGGGAGCCTTGCAGCATGCTCTGATAGCTAGGAATCGATGTGTGCATTGAATTTACAGAAAGAAATTTTTCTATGATTTTCATTGCGCAATTCTTCTTTTGTTTTCATTGTTTACAGGAACAGAGAGAGAAAAACAACTTTAAATAAAAACCAGTCAATTAACGCTAGGAGATAGGCCCATCTCCCCGTCGCCCCTAGCCGTCGGCCGGAATCCCTTGGGACACAGCAGCAGCAAGAGCTTGACTGATGATGTCCTTATGGACTTTAAGGTCTGGGCTGCAGAGCAAAACCTCCCAGGATTCTAGAGTGCGCGAGCTATGGTACCTAGTGGGACATGTCCACACCTTGTGAACCAGAGTTGCTGCTTCGTCCCAAAATTTCCGCTGTGAACTGAAGACTTCAAATCGCCACTTCCTGCAGAATACCGGATTGGGAAAGCACATTCTAACGCGGTCCGATGGCAAGTCAGAATATGGTATCGATTTTCGGAAGATGCAAATGCGCCTCTCCTTATAGTGCAAAGGCTTTAGGTTTCGAAGGCTTTGCCTGAATTTCTATGCACTGCTCTCCCGCGACTACCCTGAACGCACTCTTAATGCGGCAGGACATCACAGATATCACCCTAAATTGTCTAACCAGCTTCTATGTGTTGTTGGATGAGCCTACTGTGCCATACACTCACGGTCTTTGAGAATCACCGATGGCTTGCTGATGGTGGCACAATGAATTGCAATCTAATTTGTGCCAACGAATTGGCGTTAATTACCGGCCTGTCTTTCATTACAATGCTCAGTTCATCGGCTTTAGGGCCGTTGTACGATCGTTTCGGAGCGGCTTCCGCCAGGTCCGCTTCGCGAGCGGTCCGCCAGTTTTCGGCCGCCAGGCGCACGTGAGGCGGAAAGGTGTTGTACGATCACTTTGGCGCTTGCGAGCGAGGCGGATGGTCCCAGCATTCCGATTGGCACGCCAGGCAGTGCCTGTCGTCGAATCGCGTGCGGCGGTACAGGCATGCATGCTTGTAGAAAAACACGCAGATATCTTGCAGTAGGAATAGCCCGTATTAATTGCGGCGTACTCGAGACATCCGTTCCGTCAACGCTTTTTTTTTGCCGCAGGATTTTCGTCGAAGGTACAATAATGGTCGGCTGTGATATGTGTGGGAAACGACATGTGGACCATTTATATCCAAGAGACCGAAAAACGCGTCACATCGCGATCGCAAACTCCTCCTCGTTCGATCGCGATGTTTTCACAACGGTCGACGATTTGCCAAAATAACAGAAGGCTGCCCCCTCTGAAAGTTAGGCTACCCTCTGGATTTCAGAACAACGACGCAATTCTTACTGCGAATTCTCGATGGGGTCAGGCCACAGTACAGGCTGCTATCAACCGACCGTAATTATAACCGGGATAATCACATTTTTCAAATAGTTAAGATTACATACTTAATATTTTAGTCAGTTATTCAAAATTGCACACTGCAGCGTTTTTGCACTGCTGACAGAGAAGAAAATAATGGTACTTGCAGACTTTCCTAAGAGGCCTGTCACACTAGCCTGACACGACGCCGATGCAGACACAACGACTCAGATGATCGGCCGACCGGATCGGCACACCGTGTCTGTGGCAGACCAAGCTGTCACACTAGGCCGACAACGACACCAACGCGTCCGACGACCAGATGTCTTCGTAGTGTGACGTGCTTTGACGGCCGCGACGCCGACAAACCCAGTCTGCCGACCGTGCCGACGCGAGATCGCTCGCCGAGCTAAAACATTCACCAGACACGAACACGATTCCGCTCTAGTGCTGTTTGTTTAAGTTCATAACAAGCTCTGCGATAGATGAATGTCCAAAAAAGTATCATTACTGAGGATCGTTGGCCAATGCCAAGATGCTGGTTAAAGTGATAACTACGATACAAGCAAATTTCAGCCGCCTGCTGCTGCTGCTTCGTGCGGCTCGCCTGTCGTCTGCTAGATCCGCTGCTGAAGGCGTCGCGGAAATCGAGCATAACTTTATTTTATTATGGGACAGGTTGGCAGTAAAGGGGTGACTAGAGAAGTTACTTTATTACGGCGCTGGCTAGTTCCAAAGCGCCCTGAGCTGCAGCATCGATGGGAAACCAGCTAGGCTTAGTGACGAGCACGGCGGCCGGGAAGCAGCGCAGTTCGTCGCACTGGCGCTCCCGCAGGCGGCGTCGTTGCCGAAAGCGCGGCTGTTGCGCAAGCATGCTGTCGTTGCCCGAAGATAGCAGGCGGCCTTTCTGATAGCATGGCTGTTTTGTCTTTTTGGTGCGAACGTGAAGTAAACCGAGCCTGCTCGCCGGCAGGCCTGCCTGGATCCCGTCCGCCGCCGTAATAAAAATCAGCTTAAGATTGTTTTTGACGTAAGCAATAAACGCTGAGACAGAGAAATGTGCCAAATGTATCATTCCTGAGGATCGTTGATCAACACCGAGTTGCTGGTAAAAGCAACAACTCTGATACGAGCAAAATTTCTCGCCAGAATCGCCTCGCAAGCTGCCGCTGGCCCGCCGTTGCGGCCCGGCTCGCCTGTCGTCCGCTGGCTACACGCGCAGCCTACTCGCGAAGCGTCGTCCGCTGCGCTGCAGGCAGCAGCGCAATTCGTCGCCTGGCGCGACCGCAGGCGGTGCCGTTGCCGATATCTCGCTACTAGTGCAAGCATGCTTTTTCGCTGCTCGTGTATAGCAGGCGGTCTTTCTGATAATATGGCTATTTTGTCTTTTATGGTGCGAACTTCAACACCAAGCCAAGCAGTAATCAGACCGCTGCGAGTGGCAAAGCGTACCCTTTGAGCTCGAGTGCATGAGTCGAGCGGCGCAGCGATGCTTGCTGCTCTGTGTGTCCCTGCAGCGACCGGTGCAGTGCGCCGGCCGAGTTTTCGCACATGGGTCGCCTGCTTTTTACTAAAGCGGCTGTTTGGGCTTGTTGGTCAGTGAACATGGTAAAAGAATGCAGCGCGAAAAAAACAAGGACGGACAGAAGTGGACAGGACAGGTCGCTGACTACCAACACATTTATTCGGAAAGATGAGCAGCTTATGTAACGCAGTCCAACACCCACGTGACCAAGAAAATAGCAAACGCGTTCAACTATCTTATACAAAAAAAAAAAAACGACTTGGCTGACTTTGCGTTACCTAGATATGTATCACTTTGATATTGTGTACTTAGTTTTGTTTTTTTTGTATAATATGGTTGAACGCGTTTGCTATTTTCTTGGTCACGTGGGTGTTGGACTGCGTTACATAAGCTGCTCATCTTTCCAAATAAATGTGTTGGTTGTCAGCGCCCTGTCCTGTCCACTTCTGTTCGTCCTTGTTTTTTTCGCGTTGCATTCTTTTACCATGCTTTTTACTTCTGTCGCGAGTGTCACACTGCTGAGTGCTCCTTATCAGCACCTCTGAAAACTATGAAACGCCCTGTTCTTCATGGCGTCGTGGGTATAGCAGTCGCTTCGCATTCCAGAGGTTCCTAGTTCGAATCCGCGTGGTCGAGAATTTTTTCTTTTTATTATTTTAGTTTTAAATAATCTCTCCCGTCTTGTTTACCCGCGAGCGACTGGATTTATTTTTCGAGCCATGCCTTTCTGACCCAGCAATAAGTTCCGCTCAGTATGGGCTGCACTCAATCTAGGTTCATAATCAGGAGTGTTGAGTTTGTTTTACTATGGTGGGATTTATTTAAAAGAGTGAAAAATGAGGCGTCCCGGCCCATGAATTTCGCATAGCAGGAAATGACAAAAGAAGAGAAAGAACTAGAAAGGGCCAAGTCGGTGGGAGGTCGCGCACGTTGTCTCGCATGACATGGGAGTTGGCGAACCATCGGCCAACTGCCGTCTTGTGGGAGACGTGGCGCCGACGCCGACAGTCGACCGACTGTTTTCGTCGGCGCAGTGTGACATAGAGCCAGACATCACGACGACATGGTTTTGGCAGACCGAATTGGACGACTGTTGGCCTGTCTTTTGCACAGTTGTTGTCATTTTAATATGTAAACAACCTCCCCCCTCAACGACCTACAGTCATTTTAAACCAGCCAGAAGACGCGACACAAAGGAAGAAGCAAACAAGACGAGGCTGGACTAACAACTGAAGTTTTATTGAAAGGAAGAAAACAACGTAGACTCGCAATGAGATGCGCGCGCACATAAGCCGTATCAGTGAAAGGGCACGCAAAAAAATTTTTCAATGTCAGGGTCTTACTAACAAGTTATCTAAAAAGGCAAATTCCTTAGCGTGAAGGTTTACCGACGGCTTAGCCACACACGTGTCCTTAGCCTTAGCAATGTAGAAGGCTTCAACTATCTCCTTCTACATTGGAAGCCTTCTACATTGCTAAGGCTAAGGACACGTGTGTGGCTAAGCCGTCGGTAAACCTTCACGCTAAGGAATTTGCCTTTTTAGATAACTTGTTAGTAAGACCCTGACATTGAAAAATTTTTTTGTGTGCCCTTTCACTGATATGGCTTATGTGCGCGCGCATCTCAGTGCGAGTCTACGTTGTTTTCTTCCTTTCAATAAAACTTCAGTTGTTAGTCCAGCCTCGTCTTGTTTGCTTCTTCCTTTGTGTCGCGTCTTCTGGCTGGTTTAAAATGAGTACTTACCAACTCGCCCAGTCCTCAACCTTGTTGGACCTACAGTCAGCTGACTGCTAATGCAAAAGACATGCTTATCTATTCAATATATTAGTTGTGTGTGTGTGTGTGTCTGAATTGTGTATGCATTAAAAATTCACATTTTAGCACACTGCTGTCAAACACAAATGCACATGAGAAATTATGACTTTTCCAGTTGTTTGGAACAGGTAAAATCAGTTCTAATTAAAGCTGTTCTGCATTTTACAGAAAAGTGACACAATAACAATAGTGACTTATTTTTGTTGTTTTTCAGTCCATTATTAAAGCCAAAATATAAATAGCACTGAGTGGCTGCCAAGTGGCTTAGACATGCATCACTTGGCTGTAGTGCAAGGCGCTTTGTTCTCCACAGAGACAGCAGGCCATCAGGTAGTCCTTTAGAATATCTTCATGAGCTGATATTGCCATTGCACAAGTCTGACCACAGCTTTGAAAACAAGTATGGGAATTTCTGCTGAAGGCCATGTCATTGCTGCCATGTACAAAATAAGCTGGCATATACTCTGTGCAACTCCAAAGCATTCTCAAATGTCGCAGTGAGTGGAAAACAAAGTGGGTGCCTTTGTATTGCATAAGAGTCTACACGTGTGTTTCTATTACCATAAACATAATGAGATGTGGGAGCCAGTAAAAGTGATTACAGGTAGAGGAAATGCAAGAACCAATCTGGAGGGTTTACATTGCAATGGCTGCTGGCTTAGGCTGGGAAAGAATACTTTGTACAGTCAGGGAAACTGGATATAATGACCGTATAATCTTGTTATCTCGACCAAACACCAACATCTCAAGCAGAATTTGTAAACTTGGATTTCCAGTATGAGGACTATGATGTTGCACAATAAAATCAAATAAAAACTGAGCCATTTAAGTATGTGACAGGCATATATGCGCATATTAATAATAATTGGTTTTGGAGGGAAAGGAAATGGCGCAGTACCTGTCTCATATATCGTTGGACACCTGAACCATGCGCATATTCTCTGATGCAACTTTAAAGCAATGTTTAAGAATTATTTTCACTCATTAGTAAAATGTAGACTGATTTTCACTCATTAGTAAAATGTAGACCCCATAAGCTGCTGCCACAGTTATTTTTTTGCGCAACAGAGTGGAATGCACATTGATAAGTAGACTCATGAGTTAACACATATTAGAGATTCTAAACTGTGAACTAGCCGTGATTTAAATGCGGCAATGATTCTTGTTCGTAATCGCGTTATACCATGTTGTCACAACCTAAACCGAAATGGCTAGAGGAAGTGTTCAGTCACCCATTCATCGCGCAAATATTTATTGCAGACAAATGTCTGCACAGCGGGCAGGAAATAAAAAGAAATGACGCCCCCGAAGATACATCTGCACTGCACACCCATGTTTTCACAAAAGTCACACAGTCGGCCGGCCACTCGTAACCCGAGCACCCATAATCACAAAATGTACTGAATGGAGCACCAAGACGCGAAAGGATGGCGGCGTTGCTTTTGTCACCGCAGAAAACAGTCCGACGGCCGTGCAGCCAAGATCGTGCCACGTCGCACACACGGCACTACTCGAGCACAGTGCCCGCATGAATCGCGGTAAAAATGGTAATGGATAGGCAGCAAAAATAACGTCGTGTGGTCGCGATCACTGCAACTATCGCAACTAATGCGACTAGAGTCGCAACGCCACATCGTTTCAGCATTCGGAAAGCACGGCGTCCATCGTGAGCTTTCTCAGGTGCACATTTCGCTGCCTTGACGTAAAATCACTCGCTCCGATCGCAATCACGTTCACTACGCGGACACTTGTCATTGTGCTATGCAGCTCATGCACGCACAAGAAATTGACCGTGAGCAGCTGTTACTCTCCGCTGTCCGTGATGATCCTCGCAGGAATTACAAACGCTTGCAACAACCACAAACAGCTCGAAATAAACACTTCGTGACACCGCCACTGCACAGGTCTTGCATGGGTTTGAAGAGGCGCTCTCAACTCCGTCAGCGTAGATGATTACTGCTGAACGCGGCGAAGTTTGCAGTCGCTCTGAACACTGGTAATATCAAGATGTGTCCAATATAATATGCTTCGCGGCATCGCTGCCACTGCCCAGGCCGCGCTCCCCAGTTCAGTCGACGGATGGCCATCTTGCCCCGGCAGGGCAGAACCGAGGCGGAGGGCGGAGGGGCTCGAGACGTCACTGACGTCACGGAAAAAGCAGCCAATAGCTGCAATCCGGTCGCCTGCCGGATGCGCTCGTCCGCCAGAAAGTTGAAGTTGACCAACTTTCCATCCGTTCGCCGAACGAGGCGGATCCGCCAGGCCCGCTCGCGAAGCGGACCTGGTGGAAGGCGCTCCGAAACGATCGTACAGCGGCCCTTATACGTTCCACGAAGGACCATGTCTAGCAGCACCCGACGCATATCCTACGCGCTGCTGGAACCAGAGCTTTAAATAAAACGGGAGATTGTATTACTTGGATGATGGCCTATTCACTCCTAGTAGCCATGTGCAGAGCGCACCGCGTGACTGGCTTTCCGGTTCGACCACACCTGTCATGAGAACCGTGTGAGCCGGCATGGTGACCGAGCGAGACGGAACAGCACAGCCAAACCTGTAAGTGTTTGTAAGAACAGCGAGATGATTGAAACGCCCTTGGCTATATAGGCAGAGCAATGGCGTCCGTCATCTGACCTATAAACATCGCGCTGCACCTGGTAAATACCAGTGTTTCCAAACGCCAAAAATGCTTCTTTGGAACCTACTACCACTTCAAGCGAGCCACAATCACTGAGCTATTTCCTAGGCACTGCGCAGAACAATTCACATTCAGCGAATCTACCTTTATTATTGGGCCCCAACTTAGGTGAGAGATCGACGGGCCTCAACTTGGGCAGGAGATTGACGGGTGGCACGCCGAACGGCAATACGCTTCCAAGCGTTACTGCCGTCGGTGTAACTGTTGAGTCTTCATGCTGACACTTAGGCTCACAAATAAAAGGCACGACCAGATCTCCAGCGCTTACATCAAAAGCAGCCAGGTCGTGCCGATTGTGCCTTTTATAAGAGTCTCATCCCTTCCAATCAACGCGGATTGATTGTTCCGTGGAAGCAAGTGCTCCACTGGCGCGTCACAGTTAGGCACCAACGTCCGAGAACCGGACAGAGTGTCTTCGGCAGAGGACCGCAGGGCGCACCAGAGTAACCACTATTCTGGTATTTAGTCCTCCTCGCGGCGCTCCGGATACACGAACGCCGTCCCCTCGATGTCACAGCCGCCGACGTTCCAGCACTGGCTGCGCCCTGAGGAGAGGTCCTCGCTGGTGCAGGCCACTACGCCGACGCCGTCCTCACGCAAGCCCTCCGCGTCCGGCAAGCAGGCTTAGTTTCACTCACGCACTGAGCGCAGCAGCCGGCACAGGCAGTGTGGTGGTAAGTAAGGAGTCCAATCACCTGCACCCGCACGCATTAGTACCGGTATTAGATGGGATGCAGGGACACTGGCAAGGCCATCTGTTCCCGCCAGTCCATGTCACTGCCTAAGAATAACACCGCGTAGATGCCCTCCTGCCGCTTTTTTGCCGGGGCCATCTCGTCTTGGGTCCTCCGCCACCGATAACGCCTTTAAGTGTAACACCCCTGGAGAGATCAGGGCTGATCCCGCTCGTTGTACCGGCACAGAAGTCCCGTCTTCACACACAGCGAAGCAGCAACAGCTGCAACGGTGTTGGACGGTGCCGCCTTCGAGAGCTCCTGCGATCGACGTATTGCCAAGAAGCTCTCAGACCAAAACCAGAGACCAGCATGCGCGTGCACTAGAACGTGGGTCAAAATAAACAAGCGCCGATCAAAAAGGTGTAGTCAAGATGACAGACGTTACGACTTCCAAACGTAAGCCTTGTTCAGTGAAGGAAAAAAATTTCGCACACAAAGCTTAAGTACGTTGTACTAATCGTCGCAGGCATCTAGTGTAAGAGGGCGGCAGATTGCCGATGTTACGGTTGAGCGTGTGATCTGTTGTCTAGATAATATAGTTATAGTCCTTGTCCGAGAAACATGGCAACAATGCATGCAGGAGGAGCTTATGAAAACATAAAAGGTGCTGTAGCGCACGCAGATATATTTCGGTATTGTACCGTGCGACTTCCGGAAGAAAGGCAAGTGGAGCTGCCTCTGGAGGCTAGGAAAACCCTGAAAGCCTTCACAAACGCGTCCTACGCGGATAGAGAATGAAGGGGAAGTAGAAATTGATAAGCGTAGAAAAGGCCGGAAAATAGGTTGTTTATTATGACTGTACACACTTTAACACAAATCAACACAGATGGGTGTTTTTGGCTTGTCCTCTAGCGTCCTCCCAAATCGAGGCTCGATATACACATTTAGACTTGGGGTAGATTTCAGCACCAAAAAATACGAAGGACTTACGGTTGGCGAAGGGAGCAGATTGGGTGTAAATTTTTACACCAGAAAATACGAAGCACTTGCGGTTGACAATGGGAGTATATTTGGTGTAGATTTTTACACCAAAAAATACGATGCACTTCCGCTTTGCAATAGGAGGTTTCAACCGCGGCGATACGCTGAGCGGTGGCTGCGGTGTCATGTTTATGCAGGCGCCGATTTTGCAACGCCGGCGTCTAGGAGGAGGTGATGACAGCGGTCCGTTTTTCTATATTGCATTTTTGCTCTTTCCTACAGGGCTGCTAGAACTGCTAACTATATAGGCGGAACGGTGCTAGTTAATCACAAGAACCAGGTTCGAATGCGCTTTGTAATCATGAACAAAGCCCAATCAAACTTCAATTTTGAGATATAACAACCAGCCCCGTTCCGTCCATGCCGTTACGAAGCAGTACTGTAAGGAACAGGGCAAAAACGCTGGATACAAAGTGCATCGGACCGCTGTCTTCACCTCCTCCTGGATGCCTGCGTTGCACGATCGTGGCGCCATGCATACACACGACGTCGCAGTCACGTCGCAGCGTACTGCCGTACATCGCGGAAACAAAACGAGACCAGCGGCGGCGGCAAGGAAACGTCCTTAATCTGACTCCGCTGTGTATACGGCACTTCTGTAAAAAAATACACAAACCATGGCTCCGGCGCTAACCGAAAGTATCTTGACGGGGTGGTTCGCAATCGGCAAGAAAAGCAGAGTTGGGGAGACGACAGGCAATGAAACTGAAAACAAGACTGTGGTAACGGATCTACGTGCCAAGTTCCTGCAACACATTTTTCTTCTCGTAAAAGTATACCATCTCTTCACTGTGGTCCAAAAACCGAATCCCTGAAGTTAAAGAACCTGAATGGTGCACAGGCCACTTGCGGGCAGCTCCACATTAGACAAATAATGTTTGCCATCTCTCTGCCTTTAGAAGTTTTTAAAAAGAATGCATTTGCATATTGTATCCTTAAAATCCGTTCATTACTGTTATTTATTTTTGCAGTCATAATGAACCTTTTTAAAGGAAATTTTGAATTCTGTGCTCCACTCGCGCATTCAACATATTTTTCGAGCACTATTTTCATCCAGTCTATAAGTCCTCAAAGTCGATAAAAGCAGGATTCGCAGTAAGGATTACACAAAAACACTGCATATAGCTTGTGCTCCGTGGTTTTATTTTCGAACAAAAATATAGTTCTTGGATTTTACCTTCATAGTGCAAGGTAGCTCTGTAAGTTTGTTAGAAAATTTTTTCGAGACTGCAGTTTTAAGCACATTACAGAACATTGTTACTAGCACGTCCTCAAAACACTGTTCGCAGTTTAACTTGTGCATGCGACTTACATTCATTCCATTGGATGTTCGAAAAAACTGAAATACACAGACCACCGCTACAAATAGCACTGGATTATCAAAAATGTGAGTTACTAACCTACACACATATCTGAAAATATTAACACCAGCAGCATTAAAAGGCTACTTAACATGTCAAGCTTATTCAATTGAAAAGAAATTGAAAAGCCTGCATAAAGTAAAGGTCACAAAGACCTGTAAATTACAATTTTATTTTTTTAAATGGAGGACAATAAACAACATTTGAAACCCCAATTCATGGACAGGTATTAGAGATAGGGGCTAAATTGAAATCAGCACCTAAACGTAATTAAAACTATACAATAGCAAATCTTCAAAAACAATTCACAGTTGACTTGAAAACTTCTCCGCTACACTTCAGGCTAACTGGTGCAGTCAGATAAGATTAGCTAAAAAAATGTTATGCACCAGACAATTCCCAGTGGCGAATTTCAAGTGGCTAACTTCAAGATGCAGATTACAAACTACAGTAAAAGAAATACTAAACAGACATCCTAATGCAGCCCACTAAATCTACAGTAAAATATCACAGGTATCCAACCTCTAATGTTTGTTTGTTCTTGAGAAACACATAGGATGAACATAACCTTAGAAAACGTATACAATACATTGAATTTAACACACAATCACAAAAAGAACACCAGACAAAACTTTACACTCAATACATGGAGGCCTCTGATCTAGAGAAAGTTTATGTGCCCCGAAAGATATTGGTAGCAAACAGCGCAACGACGCGGACAGAGTGGAAGAAAAATACAGGACAAGCGCTGACTCCACAACTGAAATTTATTTAAGGAAAGCAGTACATTTTATAGACAAAGTGGCCAACTTATCAGCTAGTACATAGACAAAACCCAAGTTTCTACGTGGCATCGAGGTATGCAACCTCACTGTCATATAATGAAATAGATGGCTTACTGACACATAACCTTGTTTTTTTTCTTCATGTGATATGCTTCCATAATCTCACGTGTTAATCGGGACGGGTGTTTGTAGAGGATATCACAGTAAGGCAATGAAGGAAAACAAAATTGGCAGTCTCGAACATGGTCAACTAAATGATTAGATTTGTTAGCTTCCAGATTATTTGCATGCTCTTTCAAATGTGTATTGATGCAACGCCCCGTCTGCCCGATATATGTTTGTCCACATGACATTGGGATTTTGTACACAACCTCTTCTGCGCATGGCACATACATTGTTTCGTGCTTAACCCCACAAGTTGTTTCAGATTCTTTTCGTTGTTCAGCCTTTCTTTCCAAAACAGCACAAACCCTTTTAAGTTTCTTGGGTGCTGAAAAAACCACCCCTACGCCATACCTTTTTGCCACATTTTTAAGATTATGTGACATACGGTGTACGTATGGGAGAATGGCAAACTTTTTCCTTTCCTTCTCTTTTCCCGGACTAGGGACCAAAGATGGATTCCTAAGTTTTTTGGCTACCTTGTTACAGCCCAATAACATAACACCATCCGGGTATCCAGCTCCCTTCAACCTTTTAATTTAATTTGTTCGTTGAAGCTGTTGGTTGCCCTATGGATACAAGATTTTGATAATGAGGACAAAAGGGATGAGACCACAATTCCTGTTTTTACTGTTTTCGAATGATGCGATTTATAATTTAACCGCGGTTTTCCCATCCTTGGACGATATTCCCCACAGACGTGCCCCGTCGCAACCTTCAAACTCAGATCTAAAAATTGTAGCTTACTACCGACCGTGACCTCAGTGGTGAACTCTAGACCTAAACCATTTTCTTTAAATACTTTTAGTACATCAGTCATGCGCCTTGAAAAGTTAGTTTTTTCTACAAAAATCAAGAAGTCATCGACGTAACGAAAGATGCGTGACGCCATTCCCGACATATTTTCCTGGATACCACGATCAACAAAGGACCAAAATATATCGCTAATCACTGGTGCCACCCTAGATCCAATGCAAACACCCGCTTTTTGGGTATATAGTTTACTGTCCCATTCAACGAGTATTGACTTTAAATAAAAAGACAGCAGCTCAAGAAAGCTAGCCACACAAATGCCACACCCTCTAATAAACTGTTCTTCATCATTGTCAATTGTCACACATTTTGAAACCGCATTCATCAATTCATTCTGAGGGAGGGAATAGAAGAGATCGACCACGTCAATACTGAACACTGTACATGAGCCTGGATTTTCATGTCGCAGAAAATTTACCACACCTTTAGAGTTGCGAACTCTGAAAGGGTCCTTAATAGCCTTAATAGCCTGGAAGGAAGCTGGATACCCGTGTGGTGTTATGTTATTGGGCTGTAACAAGGTAGCCAAAAAACTTAGGAATCCATCTTTGGTCCCTAGTCCGGGAAAAGAGAAGGAAAGGAAAAAGTTTGCCATTCTCCCATACGTACACCGTATGTCACATAATCTTAAAAATGTGGCAAAAAGGTATGGCGTAGGGGTGGTTTTTTCAGCACCCAAGAAACTTAAAAGGGTTTGTGCTGTTTTGGAAAGAAAGGCTGAACAACGAAAAGAATCTGAAACAACTTGTGGGGTTAAGCACGAAACAATGTATGTGCCATGCGCAGAAGAGGTTGTGTACAAAATCCCAATGTCATGCGGACAAATATATATCGGGCAGACGGGGCGCTGCATCAATACACGTTTGAAAGAGCATGCAAATAATCTGGAAGCTAACAAATCTAATCATCTAGTTGACCATGTTCGAGACTGCCAATTTTGTTTTCCTTCATTGCCTTACTGTGATATCCTCTACAAACACCCGTCCCGATTAACACGTGAGATTATGGAAGCATATCACATGAAGGAAAAAACAAGGTTATGTGTCAGTAAGCCATCTATTTCATTATATGACAGTGACGTTGCATACTTCGATGCCACGTAGAAACTTGGGTTTTGTCTATGTACTAGCTGATAAGTTGGCCACTTTGTCTATAAAATGTACTGCTTTCCTTAAATAAATTTCAGTTGTGAGTCAGCGCTTGTCCTGTATTTTTCTTCCACTCTGTCGCGTCGTTGCGCTGTTTGCCACCAATATGTACCACCAACTCGCCCGTTTGGCTATTGTGCCGAAAGATATGTTAGCCACCCATTTGAAGGAGCCTGTCGGAAATAAAATGCAGCACTCATAACTTATATGGAAAAAATGAGAATACAGAAACACATGCACATATGCTTTTCAATCTAGCTAACAAGTAATGACTAATGCTGACACACAAGGAATTAGTCAACCAGGTATTACGTGACTGCGCGCACTACAGGCAAAGCAAAAACACACGGGCAAAGGTCAAAGCGCTCAGGACACAGACATTCTCTTTGATCGTGAGAAAGGCATTCATCACCTTCATTTTAGGATGAAGTGAAGAAAAATTCCAGAAAAGTTTCCATGGCAACTGATCAGACTAAGGACTAGTAACTTTGTGATTAAATAAGTAATTGAATTTCTGAAGACCTGTGCATAAGCACATATTTTGTTGAAAATTTAATTGTTCACCAAATCCATTATCATTATTATTTTTTTCTAATTAAAGGATATGTATAAATGCCAGCAAATGTGTCATGTGGCAGAACGTGAAGTCTATTAAAAAAAATTACGAAATGCTGACAGTGCTCCCAGGAAGCTGTCCGAGTTAGAAAAAACAAAAAAAAATTACAAAATGCTGACAGTGCTCCCAGGAAGCTGTCCGAGTTAGATGCAAAAAGATAAAAACCATGACTAGCCACGCAGGGACAAGAAACCAGTGGGGCGATGATTCTTAGGGTCAACGAAATGTTGCTGTTCCTGTTTGTCACGTCTTTCCATGCTGCCACATAATGCGAGTACAGCATTTGTCTAAGTTTAGAGCCCAAGGAATTCACTTCTGAGCCTTGTGCATCGCTAGCATTCCATATCTCTTGAAGGTACAGAAAATCTTGCCCTGACCACCGTGAATGTTAGACAACCATGGATGCTCAGAGGCCTCATTACACGGCTTAGAAGCCAAACCCTTCGGCTTTGTACTTTTTGACAAAGGCTATACATCAGTTTTCTCACAGATTCAAGCTGATATTGTTTTCCTTTTTCTTCACTTTGGCCAACTGTATCATGTTAACATTGATAAGTTATAGCAGCACAGTTTGTGTTCCACTACCAGTATTCCAAACAGCACTAAAAAACTAGACATGAAAACATGTAAAATATGTACAGGCAGATAGAAGAGGCAGCTGTGAAGGAAAGACGAGGTGGTTTTTAAAGTAGTGTTGAAATCTGGGTCAGTTGGTACATGTTCAGGAGTAAAACCAGTCAAAAGACGGGACACAGCGAAGAGACGAGGCACACACACGACTGGACTAGCAACTGTGCTTTTAAAAACTGACGAGCTCAAAACCATCGAAGCGTGGATTATTTTAACCCAAATATCTAAAAGCACTCTCAAGAAAGGTCAGCAGACAGAGTGCCTTCTTTAGATTTTCCAAACGGAACGCCCAGAATCCCCACAGAAGCGATGAGGTTTTCACTACAGGGTGATGGCCAATGAACAGGAAAACTGCGCCTTGATAGGTGAGGAGGCATGCTGTAAGTGCTTGGTCCTGCAAAATTAAAAACGAAATATCACTGACATTTCTAACACTTGTAGAAGTGCAAAAAATACTGTCGCATTTTAGTATAATGCACATTATGACTACACTATCCTAGGGATAAATTCATGAGGGGGTGGTCTCCCCTCCTCAAAGTGAGAAATTTTACAAAGAAAAACCATACTTAACCCAATTTTTTCCAGAATAAAGTCATAGAAATGCGACGTTCAAACAACGCACTGACCGAATTTTAAAGATAACGGTAACCAGGCTACTGTACTTGGAGCTATCAACACTGTCTAGCTTCAACTTCATTGCCCACCACTATGTGCAGGAGACCTTGGTGACAAATTTTGTATCAAAACTTTTTAATTCATGATTCGTTAGTATGGATGAATCACTTTGCGAGAATTTTGCTCGGAAACCATAGTGTACATATTACAGAAGTGCAACTGTACATATGATTTGTCCACTAGAGCCATGATCACATTTAGTGGGCCACCACAACTATGCAAAAGTTAAACAAAATGCTGCAATGGCCTCCCTGCCAAAGATTTGAAAACCATATTCTAGCTATAAGACAACTGAGCTGCTCAATCTCATTTAATTGCAACCAGTGCAGCAACAGCCTAACTGTAATCGAACTAGAGGCTAAAGAAACAATGCTGAGCCACTGCTCATAACGGAGCGTGATACGAAGTGCGTATTCGAAAGGTACAGCTGCACACGAAATCTACCACTCTTGCTTTATCCGTGACATTTGATACATATGGCGACTACACGAATTTTTGCTGAGCATCGAAGAAGCAAATGTTCTCTAGGGAATCACATTTTGAGCACCTATAACAGCCCGGGATGCAACAATCAGTACTCCCCATGAATCATATTTGCGTGTGTATAATCAAGACCTAAAAATACAAAACTGGTATGGTGTTGTTCAAAGTGTATATCACCATTATACACAGCTTGAGAAGTAGCACTCCACAATGATTGGATGCCATCGAAGACTACAACACAAAAGACTCTTTTCCAACTGAAAATAAAAAATAGCTGCACCGTATCCAGACCTCATTACCATTTGTCAATAAAATGAAAAAACCACAGTCGCAAAAGCAAATAATGGTGATCACCTCTCCATAATTTCGTGCAAGTCTAAAGAAACCACAACCGTCTCAACATTGGATTATTGGTTAGTTGAAAGAGTGGTAGTGAACACGCGTGAAAATGAGACAGTAGCAATGCAAATCCCAAAATAGCAGCGTGTCAGTACGCTGTATCTGGTTTAGTCATGAAAGAACTCTATTTTCAGAACTGAGCATAGTTGCAGCAGTTACACTGGCTCCTTATTCCTACTATTGTTTTTTTTTTAATTGCACAAGTGACTATGCCTGAATTTTAACGAAAATCCCTTGGGGGTCAGCAGCTCCTTACTGTCACTGTTTGCATCCCGCCTCTTTGCAAGATAACGAAACACCAGGGCTTTGTGCTAGCCCCATTCTAAAATAATCACAAAACCCAAGCTTTGCTAAGGCTCGTGACAGCAATGACTAAATTTGAGTAAATTCTGTGCCTAAAAGTTAGTCACCAGATGCTCAGATAAATACTGAGCTGCTATTTTCGTACAAAAATTTCAGTTCCTGCCTATGTCCACCAATAATTTGCACAAAAATACCTACAAGTGTTGCAGGGGGCATCTTTCTTTGCCACTTAGCTCTGAACTGTTTGGTACTGCTTGTAGATTAAACTGATGCAACCTTGGAGTTCTTCATAGATTAGAACCTGTATAGAACAATGTCCAGTCAGGTTTGATACCAAACAAATCATTATGAATGAAACGTATGTCGTTCGAATTACTGACTCCAATAATGACAGGTGAGCAAGGCAATGAAGTATGTGATGCTTTGAAATTAAAGCAGCTGGTATATTTTCAAAAATAGTGAGAGCACGTTTATACTGCAATCATCGAAGTTACGCCGCAACGAACCGCAAAACATAAGGCAAGAACTGACAGCCGTTGCTTTCTCGCTTTCACTCGTGTTCCAGTGAAAAAGAGATTGCGCCATTGACTGAAAGCAACAAATAATCAGATTGGAATTCTAAATGTGGCGGCCGAATCCCTGACGGCAGAATACAAGTATGCACTTCAGAAGCTTTGAGCACATTCATTTGCTGCGACGTAAACGATCAGCAAAATTATATTTCTTGTGGGGAACCATGGCATTTTAGAAAAAGCATCCTGATTTTTTTTTATGTTAATAGCGATGCCGCATACCTCGTTCTGCGAACATGCATGAAATTAAGAGTGGACAAAAATGCTGCGCATATCCAAACTAAAATGACAAAAATGCTTCGGAGGGCACTAAATTAACAATGCCGAAAACATACAGCCGCTTGCAAGGCGTACTTCAGTGCAGACGCAAGCAGACTTGTACTACAGAGGGCTCGTGCGGTGTTTTGCGGAATGAAGGCGAACTTATAACGCAGGCAGTGGGATTGACCGACAATGCAGGTGCTCAAGCGCTGGCGCATAGTCATATAAAACAACCCATACACTGGCAGCGCGTCGTTAAGAAAACTGCGCTAATGTTTTGCTCCATTCCGCAGCACAGTGCTTCAGCGCTCCACACAAGCCTGCTCACGTCTTTATCGTACAACGATATTTAAGACGCAAAATCACTTACCATGACGGCGAGACGGATTTGAGACGGCAGGGATTCAAAAATATCCGTCCGGGCAGCAGTGTCGAGGTAGAAATTTCTCTCCCGCTGGCCAAGGGCGCGGCAAAGCCAGCGCTTGTCTCAATTCGCTCACAACGGCGCCATACCGCCATTCGCAAATCAGAGCGAGGGGCAAGCTCAGCCGTCGTTTACGATACCCATTTCGGTGAACTCGGTTAAGCATCCATCTTTCCTTTCTCCTTCGTGCATCTAAAAGCAGCAGTGGCAAACGCGCAGTCGCCGCTCCCGATATCCGTTCCAAGAGAGGCTGCAGACAACCCGCCGCGCTCAATTCTGCGACGCAATCCGAGACGGCCCCGCTGGCGCTGCTAGGCCTAGCGCCTACGCTGCTTCGGTCACGGCGTCCGCACTCACGAGTCACGACTCTCTCGCCGTCTTCTGATCCTTTGCGCCGCCTGCAGTCGATCGCATCTCGACCAAAACCAAAACTTGCTGCTTCGTTCCGGAACTAAGCGAAACAGATAAAAAGTACACAGTTCCACTGGCGCGTTCTTTTGAACAGCAGCAGGAATTCGACCTCGCTCCGTCTCAGTTGCCGTACGGTGTTTTTTTCTACCTTCCGAATGGCGACAACCACTCTGTTAGAGACGGCTGATGACCGATTGCGGACCTCGTTAGCACACAGTCAGTTCTAGCTAGTGTTGCTTCGGTGTTTATGATATCATGTGCACCGTTTTACCGGTGTTCTCGTCTGGCGATGCGGTGTTTTAAAGCGGACGAACACGGATAAACCTCCCATCTCGTGTCATTCGTGTTTAGTGTGTAATTGGAAGCAGTTCGATCAGATGGCCGCCGAGAAAACGAACATGTATAAAATTGCTTTGGATGAAACCATCCAGACTTTTGCTTTATGGCAAGGCCACTGAGAAAAGCTATTTCCCTTTCATTGCCTAATTTCCTACCGTTTAATGGCGTTTTCCAACAGTCGGGCGGGCTACTTGGTTCTGCATTTCAGGTCCGGGGAGAGCGGTCTTTTGCTGCTGCTCTTCAAGCGCTGGAAAGTACCATTATACTTGTGCCTATTTATCGCTCAATGCAGTCGAGCGTGTGCTTCCGGTGTTACATGGACATGCACTCAGAATCACGGCGCATAAGCACGGCTCACAAATTGATGCAGTTATGCCTCCCCTCCCTCTGATTGAACGACATACTCTGTTGAGAATTCAGTCCCGGCATTCTTTCATTTTTCCCAAGGTTCCCCGCTCCAAGCCAAAATAAAAAATACCCCAAAGCAGCCTCCGTAACACTCCTCGCGTGAGGGCAGCGCAACTATGATAGAATCCAAGTGAATAAATATTAAATAATAACGACCCTATTTTCTTAGCTAGCATCATGCGCCCTGTTCGCCATAAGAAAACAAAGTGTACGCAATCTGACAACTGTGAATCGAAGGCCCCGACCCAGGCCCGTCGATGTGCGGGTCTTAGCCCGGTTGGGTCCGCAACTTCCAAGCCCAGAGCCGGCCCAGGCCTCGCGGAAAAATGCATTGACAGCCTTGCTCACGGGCGGCGCCGGGCCGGATAGCACGTGCCATGCACGATCCTGAATGGGCCCTGTGGGCGTGGAAGGGTATGATTTTACGTAACTAGATTTGCGTTTTACACGGACGTTTAATCTTCCTACTCATATAGAAAAATTGCATTACAGTGGGAATAAAATCATATTTGCAAATGCCATTTATATGAGTCACGGTTTGATTCCGCTTCTGCACAGCTTAATGCGTGCATTAGCATATATTGCCCCTAAGCGCTCTACAGGGCCTTTCGTACTGGTGCACTTAGTTCCGACTGGTGCACCGGTGCACTTAGTTCAGAAGGCTGGATGGTATAAACTCGCATGGTTATTATTTGCCAAGTGAAGAAAGGAAAAAAGTTCGCATAAACAGCGCCTCGATAATGCGAATGCCTTGCTTGGCATCACGTTCCTTCCGCACTGCACTGCGCACCAAAATGAAGCACCAAATTTAGCCCATTTATAGGCCAATACGAATAGCGATACCAAAAAGCATTTTCATCTGGCGTACAACGCATGAGCACAACTTACGACCGATCGCTGCTCTGTGCGACTTCTGCCCCGCCGGACATCGTCCCGGAAAGGCGTAACGAACGTGCAGCACGCCATGGGGGAAGAGGGACGGCTGGACTCCTGAGTACAGCACTGCCTGGGGAGAGATCGCTCGCAACAAGGAGAGGTGCACACTTATGATGCGCATTGGCGCCATTCTTTATGCATGCCGGAAGCTAGCATAGAATGGCACGCTCACTTCTTTGTCATCATTTGCCGCTTCTTATTTCACGAAATGGCTGCCCGTGAGGCTTCTCTGAGAATAACAGCAGCGGTAGTGCTGTATGATGTCGCAAGAGAAAAGTCGCGCGTTCTACTGGTAGTCATGCATTGTAAATTCGCCCCAGCTGTGACGCAATTAAGAAATGGCGGTAAACGTAGTGTGCCATGTCCACCTGATACGAGAGCGGTCACTCTCCGGCATCATAATACGTGTTTACGTGAATGAGCCACAATGCGTCTTGAGTTGAATTTTCGCGAGATGGAGATTTCGCGAAGAGAAAACGTGGCTCGTCCTCTACTCTCTTCCTCGACGTTTTGGCACTGTCCCTCAAAACGTGGACTGGAGTCCATTTCTGTAGCATTCGTGTAAACGCGGCGGCTACAGGTGCTAGGCCCGCATGGAAAGTTCTTCGTATTTAAAAGGCTGGTTCAAACAATTCCACTCCGAAAAACATGGCCTCA
The DNA here is from genome assembly GCA_030143305.2 of Amblyomma americanum. Taxonomy (NCBI): domain Eukaryota; kingdom Metazoa; phylum Arthropoda; class Arachnida; order Ixodida; family Ixodidae; genus Amblyomma; species Amblyomma americanum. The sequence goes on along the minus strand of JARKHS020007909.1, from coordinate 76,803 downwards.
TCCGCGCCAAAGGTGTTATGCACAAAGTAGCATATTGTCACGCGTGAATGCGGTGATCACTGAACACAGGAACGCAGGATCCGACGACAGGTGCCGCCCAGGGACTACGAGAGGGCTGAATGACGTCGTCTCGAAGCGTCTCCTTAACTTGACGGCTGATTGCGGCGCGTTCCGTGGAAGACACGCGGTAAGGTGACTGTCTGAGAGGGTGCACGGCGTCATCTGTAATTATCCGATGCTTGGCCAAGTGTGTTCTGCCGACGCGGGAAGAAGTCGAGAAGGTATCGCCGTAGCGCTGGAGGAGATTGTCTACTTGTCCTCTCTGCTGCGGCGAAAGTGCGGGGTTAATGTCGTACTGGAAGTCGGGAACACCGGTGTGAACTTCTGTTGACGACACCAAGGCAAGACTGGGCGCTCGTCGAATGTCGGCGATACCATGAACGTGGGCCACAGTAGTCCCAAGGCTAAGATGTTGGTGCTCACTGCCAAAATTCGTAAGCAGGACTTCGGTTTCTCCGTTTTCGAGGTAAACGACCCCTCTGGCGACAGCAATGCAGCGGTCGAAAAGCATAATTGGTTTGCTTTTGACGACACCTTCAAACTTTCGCAGCGTCTTCGCGCCGACAGAGACCACAACGCTCGAACGGGGTGGAATGGTGACGTCATCAAGGATGGAAAGAGCCGCGGGACGTTCGAAAGCACTGTGGATTGCGTTCTCGATGGAGAACGTCACTGACTTCGATTTAAGGTCAATGACCGCGCCATTTTCTGTCAAAAAATCCATTCCGAGGATTACGTCCCGGGAACACTGGTCGAGTACGACGAAGGTGGCCAGGTACGTGTCCTCTTCGATGGGTAATCGTGATGTGCACGTGCCAGCTGGGGTGATCGAATGAATCCCGGCAGTACGAAGCTGTGGGCCCGTCCAAGGTGTGGTCACCTTTTTCAGAGTCGCGGCAAAAGGTCCACTGATTACCGAGTAGTCGGCGCCGGTGTCCACAAGTGCGGTGACGTCGGTACCGTCGAGTGAAATGTTCAGATCAGCAGTTGTAGTCGTAGGTGTACGGGAACGTCGCGGAGCCCGCTCACGGCTGCGGTGCGGCACCAGGCGGTTTCGTTGCGGCGAAGAATTGATGCGGCGAGGCGTGTTATCGGTCTGGTGATCGTCGGTGCGTCGTATAAGCGGTCGGTCATGTTTGTGCAGCAGTGGAGGATCTTGGACATGTCGCAGGTGAGCAACCTTGCCCCCAAAGGTTGCCGCTTCTAGTTTTCCCGAAGGGGACTAGGAGACCTTCCACGCGAAATGTCGGCGGAAAAACGTCGCGGAGACGAGAAACGACGTGGAGACGGCGACCGGGCATAGCAGTGTGGTGCTTCGGGTGTCGCGGCCAGGTAATCGCTTATTTCTGGAGGCCATTGACCACGCTGCGGTCGGGGCGCACCGACACGATATCCCTGCAAACCCATACGTCGGTAACGACAGTTGCGGTAGACGTGACCGGGCCCGCAGCAGTGATAGCACAGAGGGCGATAATCGGCGGTACGCCAGACGTCGCTCTTCCGAGGGAGAACCTGAGAAGGGTGAGGTGGGTGTGGTTGGCGGTGAATGTGGCCAGGTGTATCTGGGCGACTTGGAGGCGGCGGTGGACGGCGAACGGCTGCGGCGTATGTCATCATCTGGGGTGTTGTGTTCGGGTGAAGAGGGGCTGGCGGCGTGAGCGCCTGTTGGACCTCTTCACGAATAATGTCCGAAATGGAAGAAACTTGCGGCGACTCTGGGGCTAGAAAGAGCTTTTGAAGCTCTTCGCGTACGACGGTCCGGATGGTTTCCCGAAGGATGTCGTGGCTAGAAGCATCGACACCGCTGGTAGACATCAGCGGCGGCGGACGCTCGTACTGTCTGGATCTCATGTCGAGCATCTTTTCCATCGTAGTGGTTTCGGAAACAAATTCGGCGACCGTTTTGGGCGGGCTTCGAGCTAACCCAGCAAAGATCTGCTCCTTGATGCCCCTCATAAGAAAACGCAGCTTCTTCTGTTCGGACATGTTGGGATCAGCCCGGCGGAAGAGCTTCGCCATGTCCTCGGAGTAAACGAGGACGGTCTCGTTTGGTAGTTGGACGCGTGTCTGGAGGAGCAGCTCGGAACGTTCTTTCCTGAGGACGGTAGTAAAAGCCTGCAAAAACTGAGTCTTGAAGGAGCCCTATGTTGTTATTGTGGCTTCTCGGTTCTCAAACCAAATACGAGCTGCACCCTCCAGTGAAAAAAACACGTGCTGCAGCTTCGAGTCGTCAGCCCACCTGTTGTATTGGGCTATGCGCTCGAACTTCTCGAGCCAGTCCTCCGGGTCCTCACCTGGGAAACCTTGAAAGGTGGGTGGTTCGCGTGGCTGCTGCAGCAGGACAGACGGCAAAGGGATGGCATCCGGCATGCTGACGGGAGTGTTTGTGGGCACTGATGGTCGCGCTGAGGTCAGTTTCCTGGCGGTCGGACGAGACTGCAGAGGCCCGAACTCTGGTTGCAGTCCTTGCAGCCGCCGGCTACTTTGATGGGTGTGCGTAACTTCGACTCTCAAGGTGTCAAGTGGACTGGAGTCTCGGCTTCTTGGAGAGGTCCTGAGCATGGGGTGCACTACCCAGCACCTCCACCAAAAAGTCACGCGTGAATGCGGTGATCACTGAACACAGGAACGCAGGATCCGACGAACGTCTGCACCACAGCTCAAGATCGCTGACACCTCCGCTTCCTCTTCTTCGAGACGGCGCGTGCTTCAGGTCAGCGCTAAGCGAAAATGCGGAATGCACTGTGTCAATATAACGACTGACGCTGATAAATACATAAGTAACATAACACTAGCAACTGCTTGAATAATTATGCAAACGGTGTTGACTGTGGCTTCCTTCGGGGGATAGCGACCAGGGTAGCGAATTTGACAGGTGGAACCATCTGGAGGAAAAGGAAGCAACAATCAAAATTGCTTACCCACATGGATCGTGTGCTGCTTGCGTCGGCTGCCTTTCGGACGGGCAGATGGCGTCACCTATCAACTTCGCTGCTCTGCTTACTATTCCGCAAAACAAAGCTAAAATCGACAGTAGTTTCTCAATGATTTCAGAGAATCCAGGGAAACGCGGAAGTTAAATTACCTCTCAAGCATTGCAGACCATAAGATACTACTTTGTGCACGCTATTTGGCTACGGATAGAGCACCAGTTTCCACGCAGTAACGTTTTTATTGCCCTTTATTTTTCCTGTGGAGAGTTTCCAGATGCGGCTGTCGTTTGCCTCAGAGCAGATGCTTCATATAGATAATAGGATAAAACACTCAAGTGCTGAGGCTACTTCACTGGAGTAGCTTCTGCTTCAAGAAAATTCAGCATAAATTTCGGCGCACTTCCAAAGCACTTTGTTCAGTACGAGCAGCGGCTTCCTTATTCCATCGCAATTACGATGAGCGACAAACAACAGATGAAACGGTACGTAAGTGCTGGCCCGAAAAATCTGACCGAGCATAGTTCTCGGAAACTGACGAGAAAAAAATCTCATGACTGCACTGAGGGCTTTCATTTTTCATGGACAATAAATCTTTATTGCTCTTGTCGTGATGGTTTATTTTTCCTTTCGATGAGTGAAATCTAAATTGGTAAATTTTGGCTTGAGTCACTGAACTTGCCCCACGTCATAAGTGTGCCTAACGATTGACGAGGTCGTGCGATTCCTGAAAGGTGCTTTTTGAAGAGGAGGTGATCAACGCCTAAGCATTGACAGCACAGAAGATCAATTCAATTCTTTTTTTATTAACCAGAAAACTGGACGGTCTCCAGGGCTAAAAGTTGCTGCCTACAACTTGACTGGGGCCCTGGAGCCGATTACAAAGCGGCAGCAGACATTGGTGGCAGAGTACGCTAACATTAATTACAAACACTGAGTAGTAGAAGGCATCACAAAGTACAGACCTGCTGCAAGATTTATCACAACAATAGATTCCTATCAATTACAGTTTACAAAACTGTACTCGTAGCACTTTTGGGGATTTGAAAGCTACCTGTTTGCGTTGATTTAATAAGACCGGCAGAATGTGTTTTAATGATTGAAATTTGTACTGAGTGCGAAAGTATGGGACTAACCAGGGTTCGGAAATTCGAGTTAAAGAAGGAGTAGCTCTAGGTTGCAGCAATGCCATCGAACGAAGAAAACTCTGGCTGTCATGCTGAGAAAAATAGAAAGCATGTAGCAAACGTTGTTCATAGTGATAGTCAAAACTAATAATATTGTATTCTGCAAAGAGGTGTCTTGTCGTAGAGTGATGATCAATATTGGCTAAGTAGCGAAGGTACCTTTTTTGCAGAACTATTATCTTTTCAATATTTGCTCTTGTGGTGCTTGCCCACACCAAACTGCAGTAGCTCATGTGGGGGGGCAAATAATGCGTTATATAACTGAAGTTTAACTTCTTGCGGCAGAACAGTACGACATCGCGACATAGCTCCAGTCACTGAAGAGATTTTCCTTGCAACATAGTTGACATGAGTGTCCCAACTCAAATGGAACGGAAAATAGACACCGAGAATTTTGTGAGTATCGACAAGGTCAATATTTTTATCTTGAGTCATTAGAGAATTTTCTAGAATGAATTTCTTATTTCTGGCTCGAAATAAAATAGCTTTCGTTTTTTGGGTGTTTATTTCTATGCGATTTAATTGGGACCAGAAAGACAATTTTTCATGTACAGCATTACAATGTGACACAAAGGCATTGGGATCATTACCAGAAATAAGCACGGTACTGTCAGCAGCATATATAATGAATTATACACTGTTGTCAATGTGAACTATGTCATTTATGTATAAGTTAAACAGAAGCGGCCCTAATACACTCCCCTGTGGTACGCCACAAGATATTGGAAGTAAGGATGACTGGTGGTTGCTAATACAGACACACTCGCTTCTATTGCTGAGGTACGAGTTAAGCAAATCATGAGATTTTCCGCGGATGCCATATGAATTAAGTGAGTTTTTTAAGAAGTATGTTATGGTCGAGACAGTCAAAAGCTTTGCTGAAATCAACAAAAAGACCGAGCGTATATGTTCCCTTTTCAATGCTCTGTAATATATTTTCTTTTATTGCAAGCAGCACCATTTCCGTAGATTTACCTTTTCTGAATATATAATTATAATTGGTTTTTGGGGAAAGGAAATGGCGCAGTATCTGTCTCATATATCTTTGGACACCTGAACCGCGCCGTAAGGGAAGGGATATAGGAAGGAGTGAAAGAAGAAAGGAAGAATAGGTGCCGTAGTGGAGGGCTCCGGAATAATTTCGACCACCTGGGGATCTTTAACGTGCACTGACATCGCACAGCACACGGGCGCCTTAGCGTTTTTCCTCCATAAAAACGCAGCCGCCGCGGTCGGGTTCGAACCCGGGAACTCCGGAACCTTTTCTGAATCCAAACTGACAATCGATCAGCGCCCTAGTTTTATCTAAGAAATTTATTAGGCGTGAGTAAATTATCTTTTCTAGTCCTTTGGGGAAAACAGGTAATATAGAAATCGGTGGATAATTAGCTGCTTCATTTCTGTTTCCACCTTTAAAGATTACAGCAACTCTTGCTCGCTTCATGCCCTCAGGAAAGGTACCCGATTCTATTGCTAAATTAAATATATAAGACAGTACTGGACACAGAAATTCAATCGCGTACTTTATTGGTTTTATTTGTATGTTTTCATAATCAAGGGCCTTGCTGTTTTTTAAGCATAAAAATGTCCTGTGTACCTCAGTTTCGTCAGAAGGGCAAAAAAAGATGGTTTCAGGGGTACTGATGCTAATTTTGGGCAATGTTGTTAAGCAAAGTTCAGCAAATTAGTCACTAAGTGTCGGACTTTATGCTCTGTGTTTACAACCAAATCTCAGAAATATACTGAACGCGTTTTTCGACACGGTGCAGATTTCGGAAGAGGAGCTCGCGCAGTTGAAACCGCACCGCACCTGGTCAAGATGAGGCTCACCAAGACGGGAACGATGATCATCAGGGACTCGGATGGGAGGCATTCTTTCATGTGGTAGACCACGTGAAGACCAGCGGCGATGCTGGCGCCCATGTCAGCACTGACGGAGGCCTCGCCCGCCTTTTGGTACCTTGAAGGCAGACTAGTTTCTTGGCTCTTGCTGTGGCAAATATGCAAGACAAATTGGCGACTGATCTGAAATGTTCTGCTGAAACTTTTTGCGAATACTTAAGAGGCAGCCAATACCGCTGGTTTTCATTTGTACTTGAATGCTACGGATGCCTCGATGACTAAGCAGCTGAGGCATGGTAGTGTTGAACAGGTCGTATGTTCGACACGTGAGTTGGAGTAACAATTCCCGGAAAGCTAGCGCGACAGTTTGTTATTTTTGTTGTTGATTAAAGCGTACCACGAGACACAAGTCCATGCAGTGTGCTGCTTTATACAGCCTTCCTGAGGCCACTATGTTACCCTGGAACGAATGTAGGCAAGCATATTATCTGAGTGGTTCACACCGCAAGGCTTCCTGTCAGCACGTTTTGAAGCAAAACTGTTGAAAAAACTGCAGATGATGCAAAAACTGGCCACAATATCGACCTGATAAAACGTGCAAGAAATGCACCTAAGGGGTTCTAAAAATATTTGTAAAGTTCACTCCTACCGCTATGGAAAGATGTAATTTGTAAGTTGCTATTTACACTTGGACTGATTTTAAGAAATAATTAAGAAGACGTTGCGGTATAGGAACTGAATGTTCCGAGCCCCCTTAGACTAGCCCGACATCTCCTGTGACAGCCGCTCACTGATAGGTGAGTTGGGTCAGCGACCTGGGTTAAGTCTGCTAGCATTTTAATCAGCGACAGAGTGTAAATTCATGAAAGAAAAGTCAGTGAAACATTAACCGTGGTGCCAGTCCTTAAGTAAAATCTGCAACAATTCCATGTGTTATTCTGCGCAAGGTTTTTAATTATGAGAAAGAAGCCAGGAAATTTTCGAAGCTCTATGTATATTCAGTGATAAAGATTAGTGTGTCAGTGCCCCATCTGTCGCGCTCGGAAAAAAGGAAATTGATTATTTGCAGGCAAATGTGATTGTACGTTCAGGCAGGTAAAAAAAAGAAAAATAAATGTCTGCGATGTGCTCTTGTACGCAGTTGGTTGATTTGTCTTTGTTTAGTTCGGATGCTTTCGTCATTTGTGGACCGGCGTGTGTTGATGGCTGTGAACGGTTGGGGGCGATAGTGGTGCTTCTCTGCATATAAAAGTCCCGCAAGTGTGCAATAAATTTCAGTTGAAATCCGGCGTTCGTGTTGTCTTCTCCCTTGGTCCTTGTCGCTTGCGCTGGTATCATGTTTCATAATAATGCAAACAACCAACTAGCTCAGCTGTCTACCCTTAGAGAATTATACTGCAGTTTTTTCTAAGCTGCACAATACGGATTCGCATGGCTGTCTGGCACTCCTACCCAGATTTCAAAGCGTGGGTCCAAGCAACAGGCGGAGAGAAATGACACCCTTAAACACGGATGGGTGACCTTACTGCTGTCTTTGACCGACGGGCCAAGGTCGCAAATAAGCACTCAGGAAGCAGAGCGCTTCAGTCAACTTCAGTGTTAGTTAGGCCTAATGAAACGTTAACCACATATTGTTTTTCCCCGATATTGCTGCGTACGCAACGACCGTAGACTTTTGTTTGACATGCAAGTTAGCTTCTGGGGAACATCGCATATTGTGCGTTTCCAAACGCTTTGAAAAACCTGGCCGGTACTCACCAGGTCAGAATAGAGCGGGTGCCGAGAGGAAGCGGCGTGCAGGCCATCTCTTATCCTCGTGATTGCGTGTTTCCGGAGAGTCATCTCCTGTGTATGAAGCGACAAGAAACAACCCGCCTGTGACTTTAAGAAGGGCACAAGGAACCTAGGAATACTTCCTTCCTCATCGACTTCTCGCTGGACAGTTGTTGACAAAATAAACATCAAAATCCACAACAGCTATAACGAGTACTAATACACTGTCCCAAATATTGTTTGGAACCTGATGTTAAGATAAAAAAAAAGCTGCCCCATGCTGCTAATTATGTGGTTAGACCTAGTCTGCAGCACAGGAACTAAGCAAGAACAAAAATTTCACATTTGTAACTAATTTGATGTCTAAGTGATCCTCATCGTGGAAATAATAAATTCGGTGACAATCGTGCAAAGGAAATCTTAAAAATGTAGCTAAAATAAGAGAACTTCGTTTCGTTCCCCACGCAGTAAGGAAGAAAAGGAAAGGCAGGGAGGTTAACGAGGGAAGAAACCGGTTTGTTATCCTACCGCAATGCTCATTTCCACTGACGGCAGATGAGCGGGCGGAGGTTTCTGCACAAAAATCAACAGCTGAACACTGTATGATCTGCCCATCTGTACACACGGTGACTTTTGTAACGCTTGCAGATTTTTATTTTAAAACCTTTGAGAGATATGTCGGAGTGGTCTCTGCAGGTGGATTGTACAGCAAGGTGGACACTATGTACGGGATATAGAGCAACAATTAGACGATGCATTAACTAAAACAACCTGAAGAACTTTTTCTTTTCTTTCTTTATTTCTTTATTCAATACCGCAAACCTTGTACAGGTCCAAGCAGGGTGTGTTAAATTTATTTCAGAGGTACTGCCAGCCTTCGCAGAAGGCTTTTGGCAGGAGTGAGCATACATGGTGAAGAAAGTACAAAAAAGCGCTACAAGATATGATAATGATAACAGTGGTGCCATCCGCCTGCTTGAGCAGATTAACACCGAGAAGAAAAGAAAGAATAAAAAAAGAAAAATAAGAAAGAAAAATGCTTTGTACAAGCTCGCGCTGTTCAGGCATATAGAAACAACACTCCCACATAACACAAGAACACTGGCATCAATAGCACGCTTTAGTAAATAAACACTAACGGTAGACATACGCTGATCCATCAGCAATGAAAATAATCACAACCACAAAGCAATATCAATAGCGGGAACCAAAAACGCTTAGGTTGAGTTAACTTATGCACTTCAATTTTGATAAGAAAGATTCGACAGTCGATGGCAACAAAACAATAGTAACAAACCTCATAAACATCCCAGTGTGGCGACAGGCAATAAAGAATCATTCCCTTCCATTACAGTGCGAGGAAAAAACGAAAACTTGAATAAATCGGTTCGCCCAAAATAGAGCGTCAGATTATTAGGATGATGATGGCGCGTATGGCTCGACGTTGAAAGCGACAGATATGAATAAGGGTTAATAGCTAGACCTCGATTCCAAAGCAAGAAAAGAAATTCCAAACGTAATTTTTTTCTTCGTTGTTCAAGACATTGAATACCGTTAACCTGCATTATTTCAGAGGGTGAGTCATACGGAAAAAATTTAGAGTAAATAAACCTTATAGCTTTCCTCTGTACATTTTCTAGGCGGGTAGTAAAGTTTATCCTGCAAAATTGATTGCCTTCAACGTCCAGTTGCTGCCTAGCTTTTTATTATTCTTAATCGGCAATATGGTTGAAATTATAACCCGTCAAAAATGCGCATTTGAAAGCTCGCTGACTTGCTTTCCTCCATTGTAAATGTATAAAAAGGCGTTTCTGCGCTTGGTGTTGTAACCGAAATAAACTTCTTGTACATCACCAAATACACAAACGGCGTTTGGAAACAACCCGCCGAGGTGGCTCTGTGGTTATGGCGCCCGGCTACTGATCCGGAGTACCCGGGTTTGAGCCCGACCACGGCGGCCGCGTTTCGATGGAGGCGAAACGGAAAGGCGCCCGTGTGCTGTGCGATGTTAGTGCACGTCAAAAATCCCCAGGTGGTCTAAATTATTCCGGAACCATCCACAACGGTGCCTCTTCCTTCCTTTCTTCTCTCAGTCCCTACTTTATCCCTTGCCTTACGGCGCGGTTCACGTGTCCGCCAAGATGCGAGACAGATACTGCACCGTGTCCTTTCCCCAACAACCAATTTTTCAATTCATATTTTGTTTATAAGATATTCCATCCTAGCTCTCTTATTATTTCATTCGGCCCCTGTTGGGTCCTTAGATGCCACGCGGCCCTAACATAGAGCTCTCCGCGAATGAAATTTGTGCCATGAATTCGAGTTCATGAGCCGATTGTATAAGATACTGAACGGCCGCGACCACTATTAACTGATCGCTGGAGGTCAAACGTTTTATACAAGCGTGAAGAAAAAATATAGTCGACGCCTTTATCAAGAGGAGGTGTAATCGTGAAAAAATGAAATAATTTGACTCGCGGCTGTGGTGCACTCATTTTTAACGTTCGGCTGCCTATAGCAAGGTCCTGAGATAAGATGGCGGCGCCTGTGGAAACATTTCGATGGAGGCAAAATGCAAAAACGCAGGTATACTATGCCACATTAACACACGTCAGAAAACAGTTGGCGGCTTATCATTGCTAAGCACCAAAGATTGTGAACCCGCCGCGGTGGCTCAGTGCTCAGGGCGCTCGGCTGCTGATCCGGAGTTACCAGGTTCGATCCCGGCCACGGCGGCCGCACTTCGATGGACGCGAAACGCAAAAGGCGCATGGGTGCTGTGCGATGTTAGTGCACGTTAAGGTTCCCATGTGGTAGTAGATATTCCGGAGACCTCCACTGCAGCGTCTATTTCCTTTCTTCTCTCACTCCCTCTTTGATCCCTTTTTTTTTACGGCGCGGTTCAGGTATCCGCCGAAATGTGAGACGGATACTGCGCCATTTCTTTTCCCAAAAAAACCTAAATATAGTAGGAAGGCACTTTTTTGCAGGTCAGCCCCACCGTCAGGTGCCCCAAAGCGTGATTGAGATGTCCACTGACTCAAAGAGTTAGTTATGCTGGTTTTGAGAAAAGGAATGGCGCGCAAGTGCCTGAGTTTGTAGGCTGACGCAACCGTCTAATCACAGAGCGATTGAGGTGTCCGCTAACCCAGTGAACCAGTCACACTTGCTGTTCAAGGTTTAACACACATACATAGACTCACACCATCGAAACCAGGTGGAGTGCGCCTAGAAGTGTTTTCGAACTAAAAGCGCCAGACAGTCTAGAATAAACTAACCTTTTCACAACGCTGCCCATGGTAGCTCGTGTGTTGCTTTGGGACGCTAAGCAGCACATACCATACCACACCATTACCGTACCGTGCCGTACCATACTGCAGAAAAGGCGGAGCGCATTTTAGGGCGCCTTATAAAGGGTAGCAACCCATAAAGCTATTGGCCAGGGACTTCGCTGTTCAACGTGGCCTCGCCTTCGGCCGCTTCTGTTTTATGAGCTACGCAACACGCTTAGTAACACGTCAGCCTGCATGTCATCAAGCCTTTGCAAGGAGCTCAGATCGACGTGAAGTTGGACTATGAGGCTCTCTGTGAACGTTACTTACGGTAGCTCACACCGTAAGCAATAATCACAGAAAAACAAGAATGGTTCGTAAACAGATATGGGAGTATTGACTTCGGAGGCCGGGTCAAGGGACCTGACGAAAGTTCGCAAGTTCGCACCGTGAGAAGCTGGAAGCGGTAACTGATATCTGGTATACAGGCCTTAAGAGAAAGCATTGCGTTTAAAGGGGATTTTTAGTAGACCGGGGCAGAAAAGTAGTGCACGCCTTTCCAGTAAGAGTAAGTGTTAAAGCTTGCAGTTTGCCGTACCAGAGAACAGGATAAAACAAGATTCATGCATCTGTCTTGGATAGGCCATATAGACAAACAGTAATGTGTCGCGACGCATGCCTAAATTTTTATTGACTAACCGTGTCAAACAGCCCAGAGCCCGTCCTCCTTAGGCCCATTATTCGTAATATGCCGGAGCCTGTAGAAACTTTCAACCATATTTTTTAGCGTCTTGTGGCACTCCTTAGCGTTTCGATCCTGACAGGACAGTTTTTTTTTCACCTTGCTTCAGTTTTTCCTCCCTCTTGCTCCTTCCCACGAGCGATCATGCACATCGCGACCACTCGATCGAGCCTTCTTAACATGATGCTACCTGCTAAGGCAAAGAGACCGCATCGGCATGACCACCTCCAGCCCGTGAATTGCTTGCACGCTCGAGGGGTGAAGAAGACATTACAGCAGCGCATCTTTTTCCCGGTGCGACAGGAGTGTGCGCCCTGCTGTGCAAAATTTCCTTCAAGAAACGCTGCGACTCCCATTCTAATTTCTTTTTCCCGCTCTCAGTCAGTCCGACGTTGATACATTACAGGCATTGTATACTATTATGCACATTAAGCCATTGTCCCGTCTTCGATCTCCAAGTTAACAGGACCCCTGTCCTTCCGTCTTCCAATCTATCAGACTACATACTATTAGCACTCATTTTCCCGTCAAAACTTTCTTGTATCCAGCAATTAACCGCCTGTGTCTTGGCCTCTCCCCCGTAGTGGGTATGTGCCAGCAACATCCGAGGTCTTCCTTCCTTCCTTCCTTCCTTCCTTCCTTCCTTCCTTCCTTCCTTCCTTCCTTTCTTTCTTTCTTTCTTTCTTTCTTTCTTCCTTCCTTCCTTCCTTCCTTCCTTCCTTCCTTCCTTCCTTCCTTCCTTCCCGGTGCACTAAAATCTTGCGGCAGGCTCACACCGACTACGCTGAACTGAACAGGTTGAGATGCAGGATCTGAGGCGCAGGCTGACGTCCACGGTGGTGGATAGTGCTGAATCTTCAACCGCTGCGGCGACTACATTGTGCCTCAATGGGAAACAGCAATGGCAAGTATATGCAAGGCATCGATCTTGCAGGTGTCATCACCTTCTCAAACGCATCGGCCGCTAAGGAATCCGGATGAATATCTACAATACTAGCGTGATTTTGGAGGTTTTTACATTTCCAGACGTAGCCCATATTGCCAGGCTTCGCAGTGTTCAGCAAGACACATTATTTCGCATTGTAATTTCATGTCACACCTGCAACTGACGAAGCTTCCTAGTAAGACCTAAGCGAAAATTAATACGTTTGCATTATACGGCTGGATATTTATAATGTATTTTAAACATATTTTGTGCTCATGAATGCACTAAAGATCACCCGAAAATAGGTTCCTGAAATGTTATGCTTGGTATTCGGAAAATATTTTTAATTTTGTCCAAAATACGTCACGAAAAGCATGCTTCGAGCACGTTGCAAATATGTGAAAGAATATGCATGCAGTTTTAGTATCTCGTCAAAGGATTAAAAGTGTACTTTCTTAAATATGAAATTAATTCGTTTGAAGTATACTTTAATTTTAGCAAACGGGCGGTTCTTTTAAATATATTTGAAGCACGCATTTAGCTGCCGTAGAACAATCCACTGCTCGAAATCTCATTATGACATGCTGGCAATGTATTCAGAGTGTTCTTTCGTAAATACGAAATTAATTCGTCCAAAGCATACATCAAATCTAACGAATGAGCTGTCCGCGTTAACATATTTGCAGCACGCTCGAAGCTGCGTTCCTGATGCTGGAAGTCGCTTTTCGGGAAACCGCATTTGCATGTTGGCAACTTTTATAAAGCATGTTTTGTTGAATAAGAAATTAATTCATCCAACGTATACTTCAATTCTAACAATTGGGCAGTCCGTGTCAGCATATTTGCAGCTGCCGTAGAATAACGTAGTGCTCGAAATTACTTTTCCGGGAACAGTGCAAAACTCTCCCTTCTCTGTCGTCCATTCGTTTATGGCAACTGCTCGCAGAAAAACGATCACCACTTATTTAAATTACGAGTGGACAGCGTGATAGCACTATACCGGCAAGGGCGCCATGTGCACCTCCGGGCCCGAACATGCCAGCGAAAAGGACCCCGACTGGCAACGCCTACAGGCTCCCATAAGCACCCATATATTTGTTGGTTGACAGTTCAACTCCTGACCGATGGCAGACGCAAGTTATGACTAGCTATTCGGTTCTAGAGAGACTGCACATTTGAAAGCGACCGTTCCGACATTTGAGGGACAATTTGGGGGCCCACAGTCTTTGCGCAAAAGCGCCTTACCGAGCAAAATAACGTGTCTCCACTCCGGGGGTATATAGGCTGCGTTCCAATACTCAAGACGTCTAACAAGATGTCTAGTGTGACGTCTAGGAAGCCATCTACATGTCCATGTATTGGAACTTGTCTACAGCTCACGCCGCCTCGCGGCATAATAATGTAACTAAAGCATACGAACAGTTGTACTACAATTTTTCTCAAACTGAGCAATAACGATCAATAAAAACGTATTTTCAACAAGTTTGCACATTTTTTCTGCAATGACTTTGCGCATAAATCAGACTGGTGGATGTGTCTATCGGTCAGTCTACTTGCAGCAGACGGGGCCGCTCTCCGAAGACGACGCTAAGGAGATATGCGATTATTCTTTTATTATTGATGCTAAACTGTACGTGCTCGTCCAGACGGTCCTGTAAACATAAAAAAGAATACGAAAGACTGTAATCAATATGCGCGAAATGCGATACTGCTAATATACACTGCAACAGGAAAACACATGCGTGTCATTAAACCTGCTGTCTGCCGTACGTGGTACTCGGAGACGGCGAGAAACCTAAAGACAGCAGCGAGCTTTAATCCTGCAAATACTAAAATCAATTCGCAACATGCCGGTGTGTTTGTTCTGAGAGTGTAGAGATAAAAAAGAATGTACTCGAAAAAGTTGATGCAACTAATACAGCAACAGATGAACACATTTTTTAACCGTCACGCCACCCGTCTTAACGACCGTCGAGGAACCCAACGACAGCGACGAGTATTAATCTCTAAAATCAAGGTACTAACTAGGATCCGGCATCGTCAGATGCAGGATCACGTAAACAGACCACGTAAACAGACCTACAGCGTCCACTGCTGTAGCAAAGCTCTCAACTCCACGATTTTCTCCTGCGTGATTCACTGCTAGGAATCGCACGTCCACGAAGATTAATTAGCCACTAGTTTGCGTACCAAATAACATAATGAAATGACTCACATTTTTCCTTTCCTATACTCCGTGTACAGTCCGACGCCCGCAAGAGCACGACTCGCTCATCCGCGTACATCAGCTCCGCCATCTTTAGACAGCAAGTTAGCCTGCATCGATGTGGACTTCGGCGAAGCAGTCTTATTAGACTGCTTCATGAGAAATGGAACGCGTTCCAAGATGGCGGCTGTCCGGCTAGACGTCTAAGTAGCCGTCTACTTGGGAGTATTGGAACGCACCCTATATAGAGACCTCCTTCACCCCGCAACGTCACGAAGATGCGGTGGCGCTCATGTTAGCAGCGACTTTCGGATGGTAGGCAAAACAGGTTCCGCTTGCCCGTGCCTACCGCAGCTGCCGCAGTTACCGGCGGCTGCTTCAAGCCTGTGCACTGCAGAGGCAGCATATATTGACCAGCTGCGTCACTGCTGGATCCGCGTAGTAGCATAAAAAATATTAAATTAGCCTCGATAGGTTTCTCGCGCATAAATGCCGCATTCGGAAGCTGGCTAACAGGCAATGGGCCACGGTAGTAAAGCGCGAAGTCTGGGAGTCGATCGGCACTGCTACTCAATGCACTTAATGGCATGCGAGTTACTGCGTTCATTCTCCTGAGCATCAGGATAGCAGGCTGATAACTGCGCAAGGAAAAAATCACGTATGTAGCTGCACACGTATTTATCACCTTGAGCCGGTGTGCACGGGCACCGGCAGGCTCACTCGCCCCCAAGGAATGCGTTCTTTTGTTAATATGGCGCGTTTTGTGGCATTTGATATTTACTTGAAATTGTTTCTTAATATGACCGACGGAATTATCTGATTCGAGTATAAAGAAGTACGGTAAGTTGTCAATCTTGCGCGGTCGCGTTGGCGTGCTTAGAATAGAGTACCTTAAGTGTGCTAAACGCCGCATGCTTTTTCATTGCATTATGCATGTGTCATGTTTCATGAGGTAGTACATGATCGCGAAGCTTGTTTGGAAAGAAGCAACCGCAGGCGTGCTGCTAACAGACTCATGGCGAGATTGAGAGGGGACGCGGAAATTAAAAGTGTTTTTGTTATTTATGCATGCGATATGTAACTAAACTTGGTGCAAATATGAAATCGCTACGCTAGTTTCAGTATAGCTTTTTATTTTTAGCTATACCTGGTGCAGTTCTGGGTAAATATAATTAACACGCTCGTCAAGTCGCCACAAGGTCTTTAAAATAATTGAACAGAAAGTGCGCAAATTTTTTGATACCTGCATGTACACAACGCCCTGTTCTGTATGATGACGCGATTAGTTCTTTTTTTAGACGATCAGTACTTATGCATGCATAGTTACATGAAAACGTTTCTTACAAAAATGACTAACATGGAACTGCGCGTGTAGGAAAAAAATCGAGAGATTTATTACGCTCCTCAACATCTCAGGAATAGTTTGCGACAAATGGAATCATTTTATTTTCATGCGTTACGGAATTACGAAAGTGTGAGTGATGGCAGTCGCAGAAAATGTGAGAGGTCAGAAAACGAACCTTAAAGTTTATTTCCTCGTTTATGGCCTCTTCGCTTTCGCTTTGGTCAAAGAAATGCGGCACTGAAATCAATGAAATTACCTCACAATTTTCGACGAGCACACATCTAGAAAGCGTAATTTATAAACTTGTACTGAATATTTTGCTACAGTTTCTCGTCACGAAACAAGACTCCAGGGCTAGGAAAGAAAATAATTCAAGAAATCAAAAATTTTCACCAAATCGGCCAGTTTAACGAGGGGAGAAGTCGGCCTGGCAGGTGCGTGATCATGCGCCTAAAAACAGTGAGATCGAGGATACGACGCTGTCCCCACTTTTCGCACAGCACGACACGCGTGTCAACAGACGGTGAGCGCACGTGTGCTCCGCCGAAACAACGCGAGCACTTCCCCTCACTACAGTCCCGAAGTAAAATCATTCCGGCTAGTGCAGAGTGTCAAAACTTGTTTTATTCAATGCCTAGCGTATAAATTAATGGCAGAAAGGGTTTCTACATGTTTACTACTAACTATATATGCAATACACAGTGGCAAACTATTTCTCTGAATACGCCGCACGTGGCCAACGCGGGTGGCGGAGCCGCCAAACAGGGTGGCGGAGCCGCCACCGTCAAGGCGCGGCCGCGCTGAAGGCTCGAAATGCTACCGTAATGTAGCTATATTTACAAAAAACATATCTGAAATGCTGTCTTCCAGCTTACGGCGGAGGCGGAATGGTTGCACGTGCTGACGCCACCAGCGACGCAGCATTAGCCGACGTGAACAGCGAGGTAAGTGAAGCATACGCGGGTGTTTACAATACCTTTCTTGGAGTGTTTTGACAGGTGCTCTCTATTTATGAAAGGCGCAATTGCGGCCCAGAATGGACTAACCAAGCAGTAAAGCACTGACACCGTATAACGGCATTCATCAATTGAAGAAGCATTTGCGGCCAAATTTCAATGCGATGGCATGAGAGATCGGGATAGGAACCGCCATAGTTGTCATAAAATTCGTTGATTAGCCGAGAGAGGTCGCGTGACCTTGTGACGTCATCGCATTTGGCTCACGACGTTGTACAAGAGCACAGCTATCTGCAGCTAGCAGGCCGAATATGACGGTTCGTGGACCGACAATTTTAAAGTAACTTACACAAACACGCACAGAAGTTGCACCAGAAACTGTGGCAAGTGTGAAATCTGACCCTACCGCATTCCACTTTAAAGGTGGCTTAAGCGTCTCCATAGTTTCGTTCTTTCCCTATTTTAACTGGAAAGACTGTTTTTGTAGTGACTAAATATAGGTCTCCCCGCAGAATTCGATAATGCTCTGTTGCGTTCCGGCCTGCGTGTTTTTGGCGAAACGGAAAACTCGTGCACGAATACTGTGCCGCTCGACATTGCGGACGAAAGAGGATACTAGGCTCCCTAACAGCTGTTCGCGGGTAAAAGAAGTGATTAAACAAAAAAAAACGGTTTTGCGAGATAAAATGATCGCTTATAAGCGGACATGTCGACGACGATGGCGCAGGTCATGAAAGGGGCGCGATAAATTAACAACTGGCTTTATTAAGTACAATTTATTGACTATTTTCAAGCGAGAAGCTCAACTACGCGAGCTTTTCCAGCCGTCAGCGGGGCCGCAGATTTGACCTTCAATGTACCTAGAGCTCAAATAAGGAAATTACGCCTGTCTCACATCTCGGTGGACACCCGAACCGCACCCGTGGGGAAAGGAAAGTTAAATAAAAATTAGCAAGGCGCTTAAGCTTCATCTTTAAGAGTGAGACGCCACAGTGTGTTGCAGCGTTGCGAAGGAGTGCACGGAACAATATTAATAATAATAATAATTGGTTTTCGGGGGAAAGGAAATGGCGCAGTATCTGTCTCATATATCGTTGGACACCTGAACCGCGCCGTAAGGGAAGGGTAAAGGAGGGAGTCAAAGAAGAAAGGAAGAGAGAGGTGCCGTAGTGGAGGGCTCCGGAATAATTTCGACCACCTGGGGATCTTTAACGTGCACTGACATCGCACAGCACACGGGCGCCTTAGCGTTTTTCCTCCATAAAAACGCAGCCGCCGCGGTCGGGTTCGAACCCGGGAACTCCGGATCAGTAGTCGAGCGCCCTAACCACTGAGCCACCGCGGCGGGGCAAACGCCATCACCCGTTCGGCGCGACGCGAGGCCCGTTGGACAATTTAAGGAAAGGACGCTTGTCTCACATATCTCGGTGGACACCCGAACCGGGCCGTAAGGAAAGGAAAATGAAATGAAAATTGGTCTTAAGGACAGGAAGTGGCGCCTGCCTCACAATTCTCGCTGGACACCCGTACCGCGCCGTAAGAGAAGGAAAATCCTTTCCCTTACGGCGTGGTTCAGGTGTCAACCTTGATGCGCCATTTCTCGCTCACGGTCAACGCCGCCGACGTCGACGACAGTCTTTTCTGCGACACGAGCTCCTTAACGCTGTCGCGTTAAACTTCGTTCCAACGGAAGAAAATTACACTTGTTTCACACATACCGGTGGACATTCAGACCGCAACCGTTAGGGAAGGAAAATGAAATGAAAATTGGTTTTAAGGAAATTAAATGACACCTGTCTCACATGTCTCGGTGGGCACCCGAACCGCGCCGTAAGGGAAGGAAAATGAAAGTTGGTTTTAAGGAAAGAAAATTATCAGTCTCTCATTGCGCCATTTCTTTTCCAAAAAAACAATTTCTTTTTCAATTTGCATTTCTGAAATTATCTGCCGGGTATGCGCGTCGTTTAGAACCGTACTTGCTTTCATATATCCGCATACAACGAGAAATAATACGTAGTCTAACGTTCGACGGAATACCGTCTGGTCAGGATGAAGCTTAATAACGGGGTGAAGTTTGGGTCACTGACCAAGTCAAAAACAAACGAAAATAACGTTTCGGGTCCCGTACGGGGCCCTTGTTCACAATAAGACTGTCAAAGAAGAAGGCGGGATTATATAGTCTTCAGGATTGTTCCTAATCTTTTTGCGTAGATATGATGAAGAGAGCCTTGATTCATGTTCAAAGTATCTATCATCGTCTGGATGACTAATGATTCTAGATGCAGTGTTTTCAAATTATTCCTTTCTGTGGCTACAATCTCCGCCTCATCCCAGGCTATCTCGTGGCCAGTGGTCTGCACACGCTCGGCGATAGCGTTCCTTGATGCGCGGTGGTTCCTTACGTTGCCTTGATGATCTTTCATTCGTCGCTGAAAGTTCTCGGTTTCGCCGATATATACGGATGTGCAGTCATTGCACAGAACTTTGCAAACCACACCAGGAAATTTGGCGCGTGGCAGGGGGTCCTTTACGTTCACAAGTTCGGCACGTAGCTTGCTTGTCGGCACGTGGGCGATGTGCACTCCGCGCTTCCTGAAGATTCGGGAAAGGGTTTCACTGACTCCAGGTACATGAGGAACTGCAGCACGCTTCATGGTTTTTGCGGTTCCATCTCGTTGTCCCCTCGTGCGTTGCAAGTTTTTAGACATTTTGTTCACAAGGTTCCTGGGGTAACCGTTTCCTCGAGATCCCTTGTTATCACCTTAAGTTCGTTGCTGAAGCTTTCCGGGTCTGCGCAGACATTTCTTGCACGGTTCAGTAGTGACGAGATAACTGATCGCTTGTGAGCCAAGGGGTGGAATGATTCAAAGTCGAGATATCGTCCGGAGTGCGTCGGCTTTCGGAACACGCTAAAACATACAGAAGAACGGGTCCGCATCCCTGAAGCCTGGCGCTTTGCACTCCAGGTGCGACCCCTTCCGAAGAACATGACTGCAGACACCCATGATGGTCGCCGTCTCGCGCGGGCGGAGGCTATTTCTCAACAATATGGCCACAAGCCAGGTGTCTTCTATGTGGATGCGGCCGGCCCGCACCATGGGGGTTGGTACACGGCGGCCGTCATCCACCAAAACACTACAGTTCAGGGCCTTACTTTCCGTGCCCCAAACATTACATTTGCGGAAGAGATCGCCATTGCACTGGCCGCCGCAGATCCAGAGTCCCGAGTCATTATTACGGACTCCAGGGGCGCCTGCCGCAATATTGAGCAAGGGTACATTCCAGACCGTGCTTTCAAAATTCTCCACGCATGCGATTACACAGGGTTTCCGACCCATCGTACCATCGTGTGGGCTCCGGCTCATGCGGGTCTTGAGGGGAACGAGGCAGCCGACGCTGCCGCCCGCGCGCTTACTCACCGGGCGTCGCCTCATCCGCAGCCTGATCCGGAATTCAATTTCAATCCGGCCATCACCTTTAGAGATCACCTCTCTTTATCAAAATTTTCATGGTCTCTATCCCCCTCCCTGTAAAGGCCTCACCAGGGTGGAGGAGCGCTGGCTTCTCCGCCTCTATACCAATACTGTACTGTGCCCGGCAGTACTTAAGCACTTCAATTCTTCTTTCTCGGGCGCGTGCCCACACTGTGAGGAGGAGTTTTCGGACACCTACCACATGGTGTGGGCATGCCCTTCCAATCCTGCCTACCCACCCCACCTCCACCCCACTCGAGAGGTCTGGGAAGCTGCCCTGCGCGGCTGCTCCGAACACCATGCCCAACAGGCATTGGTAGCTAGAGCCCGAGCCGCTGCGGAAGCTACAGGGATCCCGGACTAGGGCTCCCTCCTAGTGTTTGTAAGGGACGGGCCCTTCCGGCTCGCCCCATCGACCTCTCACTGTAAATAGAAATAAAAGTTTTCCTCCTCCTCCTCCTCCTAAAACTTAAGCGGCACGCGGCACGCTTGACGTTGATGTCCAAAAACGGGATGCTGCCATTCATTTCCTCTTCCACGGTAAAATTTATAAATGCTCCGTGGCATTGAGATGGTCAAGGAAGCTTTGTAGATTCTGCTTGTTCAGAATGCAAAAACAGTCATCCACGTACCTCAGGAACACCTTTGGGCGTGGCTTGAATGAGTTCAGGGATTTGCTTTCAATGGCTTCCATTGTAAGGTTGGCAGCCGTCACTGAAATCGACGCTCCCATAGTAGTACCAAAAATCTGCTTGTACAGCGTACCGTTGTAAACGAAACACGTGTTAGCCAGACAGAAGCGAAGGAGTTCAGTGATCTCGCCAACGTCCAACGGCGTACGATCAGGGAAGGATGGATCGTTCTTCAGGGCCTCTTTGCAGGTGTGTACGGCAAGTTCGACCGGAACACTCGTGAACAATGAGCAAACATTGAATGACACAAGTATATCGTTTTCATTTAGGATAACGTTCTTGACCTTCTCAATGAAATCTTGCGAATTCTTGATGTGCGTCGCTGACTTTCCCACCAATGGAGCCAAAACTTTGTGCACGTATCCAGACAACTTGAAAAGTGGGGATCTTGTGTAATCCACGATTGGCCTGAGCGGAGTTCCAATTTTTGTGGATCTTGGGCAAACCATATATTGCGGGAGCCGATCCATTTGTGCAAAGAAGCCTGTAGTAAAGCTTCTTTTGAGAAGGAGGGAGACCACTGAATATGTCCGAAAGGGTTTTTTGGAGACTTGACTGCACTTTTGAAGTCGGGGCCTTGGTCAACTTACAGTAGGTCCTTTCGTCCTCGAGCAACTCGGTCATTTTTGAGAGGTAGGCGGAGCGGTCAAGGACCACCGTTACATTTCCTTTGTCCGCGGGCAGAATGGCGATGTCTGTTTTTCCGCAGTGATTTGAGCGCCTTACACTCAGCTTCGGAAAGATTCTGTTGGCAGCATTTCGTCCGCATTCCTTTAAGTATACCAACTGCGTTCGTCCTGACATCTTCTTGGACGTCTTGATCCAGAAGGCTGACGGCTCTTTCCACAGCGCAAATCATCTTGCGTGTGTCTGGCGGCTTTCCTTGATTGAAATTCAGACCTCGGCTGAGCACCATTTCTTCCGCCGAACTCAGGGCATACGATGACATGTTCTGAACCTTAAAAGTTGCTGTTGCTGGCTTGTTCCCTTTTTCGCCCAGCAAAATGCATAGCTTCTTGTTCTGAGAAACCTCGTGCTTTTTGGTTGTGCGCCTCATTTCTTGATTGGCAACGAGTTGTATCTCAGGGAACACATCCGGCATGCGGAATTCTAGCTGCCGCTTCGCGCAGAAAGCTTCGTGCTGCCGACGCTTTAAAGTGCACTTACATTCGTCAATGCGGGCTTGTACGAGCTGCCGTTCTGCCTTTGTCACCACCTTGCGTCCGAAGGCAGTGTTCACAGGTCGACGAAGCTTCAGTGACCTTGGGGTAACGTTGTTGGATTTGCACTCCAGGCTAAAACGTAAGTGCGCGCTGAGGGCAGCCAGGCGTGCAGAGATGCTTATGAAACGCCTTATTCCAATGACAGCTTGTTGGCCAAATTGATGGCGAATATTCACGTAGTCTAACGTTCGACGGAATACCGTCTGGTCAGGATGAAGCATAATAACGGGGTGAAGTTTGGGTCACTGACCAAGTCAAAAACAAACGAAAATGACGTTTCGGGTCCCGTACGGGACCCTTGTTCACAATAAGAAAGTCAAAGAAGAAGGCGGGATTATATAGTCTTCAGGATTGTTCCTAATATTTTTGCGTAGATATGATGAAGAGAGCCTTGATTCCTGTTCAAAGTATCTTTCGTCGTCTGGATGACTAATGATTCTAGATGCAGTCTTTTCAAATTATTCCTTTCTGTGGCTACAATCTCCGCCTCATCCCAGGCTATCTCGTGGCCAGTGGTCTGCACATGCTCGGTGATAGCGTTCTTTGATGCGCGATGGTTCCTTACGTCGTCTTGATGATCTTTCATTCGTCGCTGGAAGTTCCCGGTTTCGCCGATATAGACGGATGAGCAGTCATTGCAGGAAACTTTGTAAACCACCCCAGGAAATTTGGCGCGTGGCAGGGGGTCCTTTGCGTTCACAAGTTCGGCACGTACTTGTCGGCACGTGTCGTTCACGTATCTTTCACGTATACTGCGAGCACGGCTGCTGCAGCCAGCACTCCGAATATGGCGGTTGATGGACTGACAATTTCAAAGAAACTGACTCAAACATGCGCAGAAATTGCAGTAGAAGCTGTGGCTTTAAAGCTTTAAAGGTGGCTTAAGCATCCCCGTAGTTTCATTTTTTCTCTGTCCTAACTGGCAACACTGTCTTTGCATTTACTAAATATAGGTCTCTTCGCAGAATTTGATAATGCTCTATTGCGGGTTCGTCCTCACTATGCTTGATTGCATGAGATTCAGCACTGACAAGCGCAGCAAAATGTTCCCAAATTTCGGCACCTTTAACGCGGTGACAGTCGCAAGATGGTAGTCGCCGCCGCCGCTGCCTCCTTTCCTCACGGTAGGAAGAGTTTTTTCTTAAAGGGAAACTGAAACGGTTTCCAAATCGCATGAAACCCTGTGGTTGGGAAGAAAGGACCTTGAAAATCATGTGTGTACTTTTTTTCCCCGATTCTATTCGCATACAGAGCTGCAATCGCTTCTTAAAAACCCGCCGCCGGCACGCCCTCGTCGCTTCCGGAAGCGCCTTGTAGCAACACCCCCTAGACTTCCAGGCCGCAGCGCTCCTGCTGATCACGTGATGCGCGTCATCATCTGGAGGCGGCTGCGGGGGGCCGAGGAAGCGCGAGCTGCCGCTATGCCGCCGCCGCCGCTCGAGTCCGGTCGTTGTCATTGGCCCGAAAAGCCGCGTTCGCGGGATATTCATCCGCAGCCGAGTTACATGGCAATCCTGCATTCTTATTTCGAAAATAACGCTTGCTAAATGTCAGGATTGTCCGAGATCGCCTTATGTCTTCACAATAAAAGTTTGTTGTTACGCCCAAAACTTCTTGGTTCTACGCCTTCTTAGCACCACTCCGTCACGCGGATGAGAGTTCTGCGGCAACGTCTGCCGCACTTCTTTTTGCTGGTATTTCGGTTTTTCTTTTCGTAGCAGAGCGCTGTGGGCCTATACTTGCTTCTTGGTTGTGCTTCACCTTTTGCGAGATTTTGTGCCCCTACTGCGACTTTGAGTCCTTATACGAGGTGGAATAACTGTGACGCCGCTATGCCGAACAAGTGTTGTGTACCGCGCTGCCGCGGAAACTACACGGCAGAGTGCAAAGCCCATGTATTCAGGTTCCCGCAAGATGACGAACTGCGAAAGAAATAAATGGATTCGTGCAATACCGCGTCAGGACTTCGTCTGTACGCAGAACTCCAGGGTAAGCAATCTGCAGATTCCTGACTAATATTTTATTCTGTGAAATCGACGCAGTGGTTGACATCTTTTCTTGACTAATTATAACAGACTAATTTCTTGACCTGTGGAGCAGGCATTTTTTTTTTAATGTCATTGGGATCTTTATCTATGTCGCCGTTGCGCGCCGGCTTAATTTAAAAACGGCGGTTATACTTGTAATTCTGTTTCTTCGAGAACTAAATTCTGTGGTAACAGTGACGGTAATAAGTCTGACGACTAAATTCCTTAAGTAACGCCCGCGTATCCTTTTATTGTACTCCTATTAAGGTGTGTATTTTGATATGCTTCAGTGAACAATAATTTGATATTCACTTAACCGTTACAATGTAAATCTAATCTTTATAGTTTGCCTTTTATGCGACCAAATCAAGCTTTTGCATGCGGTAAGGAAATAGTTAAGAAATGTGCTGTTTTGGGAGAACCTCCGCATGGTATATTTGCATTTACGGTGCATAGAGGAAAAAATTACTCATGTCCGGTGATATCTTCCTTAGGTATGCGAGGCCCATTTCCGCTCAGAGGATATCCTGAAGGAAACTTCATACCTCGATGATGCCTCTGGGAGAACAATCACGGCTCCTTTGCCATATCCGCGCCTTCGTCAAGGTGCAGTGCCATCCAAATTCCCCGCCTGTCCGATGTATCTCTCGACTGAGAATGCAACAAGGGAGAGCCCAGAGGCCAAGAGGATCCACTTAGAGGCTTCAGCTACGCAGAAAGCTCTTGCGGAATCTGTGGAGACATTTCGTGAAGAGGAAGACGCAGACAAAATTTCGCGAATTAAGGACATAATTGCTCACTTGCGGCTAAAGAATTCCTCATTCTGGAACACTATCGAGGGCAATGAGCGGATTATTCTCCTCCACATCGTTGAAGATGAGGCCCCATGGATTAAGTACTCTGTGACCATCAAAGCGGACTTGGCCGTTACGTTCCACTTCGTGAAGTGCTTGACGACGAAGCTTGGATCTTGCTTAGTCGTTCCAGCGACCGCAAAGAGCAAGAGAGAGCTAGAAGGATTTCTCGACAGCGTCCAAACATGGGACAGCAAGCTGGACTCAGCCTCCGAGAGATCGGAAGGGAAACCTTTACAGCCATCCTTTTCCTGCTCGATAAGCTTTGCGACACAGAAACAGAGGACAGAGGTCGTGCCGTCCGATTCATTCGCGAGCAGTTGAAGTTGCTCCTAGTGAACAAGATTCGGAGGCGTTATTCAGCTGAATTTATGGTGTTTTGCTGCCTTTTATTCACAATTTCGCCCCATGCCTACAAATACATGCGCAGCTACGGGAACGTCATCTTGCCACACCCAATGACAATTAGGTCTATATTCTCATCCTACGGCATGAACCCTCTGCTAGAACACGATGAATCTGCGTTCCTGAAATACGTGGCCACACGGATTTCCGACTTGGATCACTACCAACGCACTGTCACCCTGATGGTAGATGAAATCCATATTAAACCTTTCTTTGATTATAAAGGCGGTGGTATAACTGGCGTCACCCACAATTCGGCTGAAGCTGCTAACAGTGCCCTGGTTTTTATGGTGCAGAGCCTAACATGCAAATTCAAAGTGGCCCACATAGTGCCCGTATACGTGGCGCCGACGGTGACTTCTTGCATAGATTGCTGAAGCGCATCATATGTGGACTTGAGAAGATCGGTTATAAAATAATATGTGTCGTAACCGACAACAACAAGGTTAACGGGAAGGCAATGGAAAATTTCAGGAACTCTGCCCCTTGCCGAGGCAGCGATCACCCCGCTTTTCTTTACCCGCATCCATGCTCAGCCGAGAGGCCACTGTTCTTCATTATCGACACTGTGCACTTGCTAAAATGCATCCGAAACAACTGGATTCGGCAACGCAATGACCAACACTGCTTCTCATTCCCGGAATTCGATGAAGGGATGTTGCAAGAACGGCGCATGCTCTCTGCATCTTTCGACACCTTAAGGGACGTCTACAACATCGAGCTCGGCCAGCTCCTTAGGCATGCGTATACGCTGTCCAGAAAAGGCCTTTTTCCCTCTGATATCGAGAAACAAAATGTGAAGCTTGCTTTGCAAGTATTTAATGACACCCTGCCCCCGGCCCTCCGAGTCATTTCAGAGAAACATACTTTGAACCACATTGAAGGGACCGCCAGTTTCATAGAAATAATTGTGAAGTGGTGGAAGATTGTAAACGTCAAAACTCCGTTCAAAGGCACCAGACTAAGGGATCCGTTTCAAGGGCCAGTGTTTTCTATGGACGATGCAAAGATAGTTTTTCTTTCCAACCTGCTCAACTAGTTGGACGAATGGAAAGAAAAAACAGAACATTACAACTCCGGTAAGCTTACCAAAGAAACTCACGGAGCCCTTCATCAGACTACCTACGGCCTCATCGAACTTTCCAGGCACTGCCTTGATGAGCTCAAACTCTCTTATGTACTGCTCGGGAAAATACAGACGGATGGCCTGGAGGACCGCTTTGGGAAGTACAGGCAGCTTGCAGGTGCTCAATATCATGTGTCCATTCGGCAAGTGTACGAATGCGAAAACAAGCTCCGCCTTCAGAACACTTTGCCTCTGGTGGCCACAAGATCTAGAGACTGCACCGACGAGGACCAGCAGTGGGATGGACTTCTTAAGGAAAATGAAAGATCGCGACCTAGCTGCAATGTGGTAGTCTCTGAACAGACACTGACCAAAATCAAAGACCTCATTCAGTATTGGTGTACGTCGCAGGATATGCCGTTTACGCCACGCTAAAAAAGCTCAAGTGTGAGAGTTGCCGTGCCGCCTTGACTGTGGACAAGGAATTAACAGTCGGCGTGGAGGAAAAGCACTATCAACTTATTAGAGAGATGGATCGAGGCGGTCTGGTACATCCAGCGATGTTTGTGGTTAATGCTGTTGCCCACAACTACGCAGTAGTTGAGCAGCTGTCAAGGAACAGCGACTTCCTCAGTATGCCATGCCAGCGCATAGTGGTCACAGACCTGACGGTGGAGCTCCTCACGAGCGAAGACAGCCAAGAGTTCGACACCTGTGACAGCGGACACACTAGTGAACTGGTACTGAAGCACGTGCTATGGTGCAGCACCAATATCCTGCTAAAAAATTTTTGCTGCAGGTTAAATGACAAGATTGCTGATGCCAGTACCAAATCTAAGGAGAGAAAACTGAAGACACTAAGTAGCAAGTAGGTGGGCGGGCCCCATAATGAAATAAAATTTCGTTCTTGGATTACTCAAACCGTGTGTTTTGTGTTATAAATTATCGCTGCTTAAACAGCAGCAAAAACCAACTCCAAAAACAAACGCGTCTGATCTGACACATCAACCTTAAAATGCCCAAAGAGACCTCAACAAGGCCTTCGCAGTCATTGGCTCGTAGAGGTGTTATTCGTAGTAGCTATCACGAAAGGCAATAATGTGTTCAGATGTCTTGCGCAGATATGGGTGCAAATTAGTGTGCGCTTTCACTTCTTACAGAATCGGACTTACGAGACCCGCTCAGGTCATCCTTCCCGCTCGCATACCAGCGACGCGCCGCGCACCCGCCTCCACCTCGTGACGTCACGGAGGGAGCACTACGGCCTTCAAAGTGCAGGGGGTGTTGCTTGTAGGGGGACGGCAGAGAGGGAGAACTGCCGGAAGTGACGCCATTCACGGAGAGTCGGCCGGCCATCCGGCTGCGCTTGCTTCGCTGCGGCCCGCGTTTTGGCCAACCACAGATCAACGCAATCTTTTGCCAGTGCCGTTTAAGTTCTCTCGTTCGGGGGTTCCGTGTAATGCTTGAAGCCTGTATATAAACCAGTTTTGGCATGGTACTTCTTTCGAACAGCGCTCAGCACACAGCTTGCTAGAATCCGCCGGTGGTTCCCCCCAGCCTCTTCCACGTTAACCAGACAATTTGGTGGTACGCAGCATGCCGAAACTGCCTGCACAAATTGTGTGCATCAATATTTCTTTTTTCGTTATATTATTTTATTACCTGCTTGTAAACTCTTTGCCTCTCCAGCTGGTTCACATCCATGCTGAGCTAAGGCCACTTCAAGTACTGTCTTTACGGCACACATTCTTGAACTTTTTGAGCTTCTTACTCACTGCGTGCCTTTTTGCTTTTTCCTGATTGTTTGCAGCTCATGGCAGCACAAGCAATTCCCCTTACTCTTTCATCAGCGCGCAGCACATGCCGCTGCACCTAACTGAACAAAAACCGATTATATCAACCTAGTATACTTGAGCAATGAAAACATTTGCATTCATGAGCGCTTGGTGATGGCTGACGATCGACAATGGCGCCAGAATTCTGAGTCAGAACGACAACGTTGTCGAGCCGCGGTGCGCATATATCTGCCATAAGTAATTTTTTTATTCACATACCCTAAAGGCCCTTTTCATGCATTACATAGGGGAGGTTTACAGTTACATATAAACAATACTGTACACATAGCTCTACAAGCAACACAAATCCAGAAAACAGGCAAAATGGGAAAAAAAAAGTACAGAAAATTCAAAGTTGAGCATATGCAGGAATCGAGCCTTCCTAATCAGAATTTATTTGTAAAAAACACTTTAGTGTTTGCACAAAGGCGTCATGATTTAAGGTGAAGACAATATCACCCGGTAACTTGTTCCAGTGGTGAACGGCAAGAAACAATGGTGAATGACTAAAGAGATGGGTGCGTGCAAACATGGGTTCGATTTTCAGGGCATGATCTAAGCGCGAAAAGATACGGTCGGCGGGTCTAATATCGTATGAAGCGAATGAAGAGTGACTGTGATACAATCTGTGAAAGTGTGATAATAGTGCTAGTATTCTTCTCTTTTCGAGTGATGGTAGCTTTAGCGATGCTTTGATTGCCGTTATGCTGAACTGACGTGAATAGTTCTGTTATAAATCTCGCTGCTTTATTTTGTATTGGTTCCAGTTTGTGAATTAAGTACAATTGACGCGGGCTCCAAATTAAGGATGCGCATTCTATTTTTGAGCGGACGACGGTAGCGTAGGATAAAAGTTTGGTGGCAGGATCAGCTTTGTGCAAGTGACGTCTGACAAAATCAAATGCTTTAGATGATTTACTGACAATAGCATCGATATGGTTATTCCATGTTAGATCAGACGAAAAATGAACACCTAGATATTCGACTGTAGAGACATTCTCAATGGGAATACTATTCATGGAATAACAATGATTTTGAAGGTGATTATTGGTGGTCAATGTTATAGTCTTTGTTTTAGAGACGTTAATTTGCATTTTCCACTGTTCACACCAAGTGGTGATTCTGTTCAGGTCTGACTGCAGAGAGTTGGTGTCGTCAGGGTTGGTAATCTGTCTATATATAACGCAGTCATCAGCAAATAATCTAGTATGGGGGTAATAAATTCACTTATATTGTTAATGTAGATCAGGAATAAAATTGGTCCAAGCACCGAGCCTTGCGGCACGTCAGATTTTACCACGGTTGGGGAAGAACAACACCCATTTACACAGACATATTGGTAACGATTAGTAAGAAAGTTAGTAATCCAGGTGATAATATGCTTGTTAATGTTGAGATAATTTAGCTTCAGTAATGTTGCAAATGGGTTGCAAGCCCCAAGGGTAGCGTTGGCCTGGCGGCCTGGGGCACAGCTGGAAACATCCGAAGGTCCTGGCAAAGGATGAGTCGACTGGCAACATAACAACTTGTTTATTCTGGCATCGCAAAAGAGCAGCCGGTCAGGGCGACCACGTTACTCGAAGGAAGAAATCGAAGTCTCTCTGGCGTCCGGGGCAGTTCCCTTTATACCCACGGAGTCGAGGGCAAGAAGGAACGGCTTGGGATGAGGCGCCCGATACGGCGACGCTCTGACATGTTCAGACGTGACGTGCGCGTCCGCCGGGCCGGCGCCGGTCAGACCTCCTCGCCTCCCAGTTGGGGAGCTCCTCTCCCCGGCTGCCGCGCTTTGACAAGCGTGGGCACCAACATGCACACACACACACACACGCACACACGACGACACGTGGCATTGAAACCTGCCTGGACGCGCTTGGCGAGAGGCGTTACGGCAGCACTGAACGGGCCCAAAATGACCGCCACTTTGAACGAAGCCGCGGCGTCCGTTGCATCCGCGCCGGCTATACCGCGCGTCGTAGGCGAAACGTAACAGACCGCCCCGCCGGGAGAAGGAGATCCCGATGGTCAGGGGACTGCATCCGCTGTCCGGAGGGATGTCTCTCGATGATGCTCGTAATCGAAACCGGTCGTCCCTCGACGTTGCTTGAGCGCAGCGCACAGAGAAGGCCTCGTTCTCAGGTTCAGGTTCACACAGGGCACTGCAAAGTGACTTCGGGAGAGTTGCCATTTTTGTGCTCGTTCCCAGCAAGCGTTAGAACTACGCCGAAACGCAACCGCTCAGTCAGCAAGCACGAGACAACCCTCACTAAGCTCTGCCAGGCTCTTTCCCCTTTTATACTACTGCCTAGTTCCTTACAGTAGTCAAGAAGCACTCAGAACGCGTCCACAAATTGGAAAATTGCACTAGAAAGCACATAATCACTTTGAAACACTAAACAAAAGCAATATGTTAAAAATCCTGCCTCAGGAAGAAAACATCAGTAACAAACAGCTTTGAGGCGGATTCCTACGTTAGGGGCTTCGACTTAAGCCATCGGCGTTACCGTTGAGACTCCCCTTCTTGTAACGCACCTCAAAGGAATATTGTTGCAAAGCGAGGCTCAGCGCAGGAGGCGGCCATTTTTGGGAGAGATGGTCTGCAGCCATTGGAGAGGGCAGTGATCCGTCTCAATGATAAACCTCGAGCCGGCTAGGTAGCATGACAATTTCTGAACGGCCCACACGAGACACGCACACTCTTTCTCGGTGGCGCTGTACGCCTGCTCACGACAGGTCAGCTTACGACTAGCATAAAGGACAGGGTGTTCCACTTCTCCATTGTCCCTTTGGCACAGTACAACGCCCATGCCTCGCTCACTAGCATCGCACTGAACAACGAACCCTTTTGTGTAGTCTGGCGATCGTAGCACAGGCTGGCTTGTTAGGGCGCTCTTTAGGGCGCTAAAAGCTCTTTCCTTTGTCTCGCCCCAGACGACTGTTTGGGGCTCTGTTTTTCTTAGAGCATCCGTCAGGGGAGCCGCGATATCGGAGTACCTGGGGATGTACCTCTGATAGTAG
Source organism: Amblyomma americanum (assembly GCA_030143305.2). Classification (NCBI taxonomy): domain Eukaryota; kingdom Metazoa; phylum Arthropoda; class Arachnida; order Ixodida; family Ixodidae; genus Amblyomma; species Amblyomma americanum. The sequence continues at coordinate 44,975 of JARKHS020007909.1, read as the reverse complement.
CCGGCGACACCTAAGAACGACCGAATATCGGTCTTCGTGCGCGGTTGCGGGAAGTCTCGCACAGCGGCCACCTTTATTTCAGAGGGGCGGCGACGACCCTGTCCAATCACGTGACCGAGGTAGACAACCTCGGCCTGTGCTAATTGGCACTTGGGAGCCTTGACTGTCAAGCCCGCTTCGCGCAGGCGGGTTAGCACTGCCCGCAAGTGTGCCATATGCTCAGACCATGATGCGGAGAATATCGCTACGTCGTCTGTGCCATATGCTCAGACCATGATGCGGAGAATATCGCTACGTCGTCTAAATACGGTAAAGCGAATTCTTCCTGTCCTCGCAACACTTTGTCCATGAGGCTTGAAAAGCAGTATGGCGCGTTCTTCAAACCAAAACTCAAAACTTTAGGACGGAATGTTCCCATTGGTGAAATGAACGCCGCATACCTACTAGCCTCTTCTGTAAGTGGAACCTGCCCATAACCCCTGACAAGATCTAGGGTGGAAATAAACTGAGCGCTACTAACTTTCTCAAGGCGCTCCTCGATGTTACGGATCGGATAAATTTGATCCTTAGTGATGGAATTAAGCCTGCGGTATTCGACGCAAGGACGAGGTTCCTTGCCCGGTACCTCAACTAAAATCAAAGGGGAGGTATAATCACTCTCACCCGCCTCAATAACACCGAGCTGTAGCATTTTCTTTACCTCAGCCTCCATAATATCGCGCTGGCGGGGTGACACCCGGTACGCCTTGGATCGTACTGGCTCTGGGGAGGTAAGTTCTATATCATGAGTAAGGACAGAAGTCCTACCAGGCCTCTCAGAGAACTGACCTTGAAACTCTTGTAAGAGTTGGTGTAGTTCGGTTTTCTGCTCAGCCGACAGCGGTGCTTTAATGATTAAGTCACTAATGACCTGATCAGTGTCTTCCCTGTTCGTCACTGAGCCTAGTCCCGGAAGCTCGACCGGAAGCTCTTCTAACTTTCCCGTGTCGGGCATTTCCTCTCCAGTACCTGGTGACTTCAACGCTACAGGCTCAATTTTATCCAGTTCGGACGTGCTCGGAATATCAGCTTGCTGCGCCTCCGACCCTTTTTCATTGTTCGACAACGTCGGCCCCGCAACTACCGCCTTTTCAGCGAGCTCCCGAACTCTCGATCTGGTTAAGGCCTGAACGCTAGCCTCACCAAACAAAAGCCCCTTCTCGCGCAGGAGGTGATCGGACCTGTTCGAAAATAGGTACGGGTACTGGGGGGGGGGGGGGGGGGGCAGCATAGATGACACTACGGCCTCCGTCTCAAGTGCTCCGAAAGGTCCTTCAATAAGCACTTTTGCTACGGGCAGACACACGCTATGAGCTTCCACGGCTTGCTTGATCCATGCGCACTCGCCCGTGAACATATCGGGTTCTACGTAAGAGGGGTGAACTACATCCATTGTAGCTGCGGAATCACGAAGCACTCGGCACTCTTTCCCGTTCACGAGGAAGTCTCGCATGTAAGGCTCGAGAAGTTTCATGTTCTCGTCAGTGCTACATAATGACAAACACACGACTTCTCTTTTTGTTTCTGGACACTGCGCCGAAAAGTGACCCGGCTTCTGGCACGTATAACACACGCGCGCTTGCCTCGTCTCGAACCGCTTTCTGCGTTCGGCTTCGGCTGCCGCCGTCTCCTTACGTTCGGTCGGACTGCTTTCACTCGCATCCGCACTACGTGTGTCCCCCCTTGCTCTCATGGGTGTGAACTTCGGCCTCTCAGACTTGGAGCCAAATTCACCCTTTTGACCGTCCTTAGCTCCGCGAGCCCGACGCGTCACAAACTCCTCGGCTAGCTCGGCGGCTTTAGCCACTGTACTAACGTCTGGCCTATCCAAGACCCAGTACCGCACGTTCTCAGGTAACCGACTATAAAACTGTTCTAGCCCGAAACACTGCAGAATTTTCTCGTGGTCACCAAACGCTTTCTCTTCTTTGAGCCACTCCTGCATGTTTGACATAAGCCTGTAGGCAAACTCTGTATATGACTCACTTCTGCCTTTTTCATTTTCCCGAAACTTCCGACGGAACGCCTCCGCTGACAGCCTGTACTTTTTTAGCAGACTCGATTTCACTTGGTCGAAATCCTCTGCCTCTTCTCTCTTCAAGCGAGCGACTACGTCGGCCGCCTCGCCGGGTAACAAAGTGAGCAAGCGCTGTGGCCACGTTTCCCGAGAGAACCCCTGCTTCTCGCACGTTCGCTCAAAGGTAACCAGGAACAAACCAGTGTCCTCTCCAAGCTTAAACGGCCGCATCAGGTCAGTCATTTTGAACGATACCCGTTCTCCTGCACCGTGTGCCTGACTTCCATTACGAGCGCGTTCCATCTCTACCTCGAGGCGCTTCATTTCCAAAGCGTGTTGACGGTCGCGCTCTTCTTTCTCTTTTTGCTCTTTACGTTCGCGCTCGTCTTTCTCTTTTTGCTCTTTACGTTCGCGCTCCTCTTTTTCTTTTTGTTCCCTCTCCTCAATGGTCTCAAGGCATTCCGACAGCTCGTCATCCTCAGCCTCCAACTCAAGAATAGCCCTTAGCAGTTCTGGTTTTCTGAGTTTGTCTGAGACATCCAGACCCAACTCTCTTGCAAGCTCCAGCAATTTCGGTTTGCGCAACGACTTCAAATCCATGGCTGCTCCGAATGCTGCTTTCTCTACTGCCTACTATTGTCTTGCCGCAAACTAACCCGGCAGCAACGACAACACAATTACCAGCTCTGTTTCTGACACTAACAAAAGCCTGGCAAAACTCAGAAGAAGAAAGTCCCGCACTCACCAAACCTTGCAGCCAAGAATTCAGCGCAGTCGTTCCGCTGCAGGCAACCAGTCATCACACAGGGCTCGTTGCACTGCTCCCGGATGGTCGTTGTGCTGCTCAGCATGCAGTTGACCGCATATCTTCGCTGCTGGCCTCCGTTGTCGCGATCTCACCGCTGGCAACCAGTTGCAAATGGGTTGCAAGCCCCAGGGGTAGCGTTGGCCTGGCGGCCTGGGGCACAGATGGAAACATCCGAAGGTCCCGGCAAAGGATGAATCGACTGGCAACAGAACAACTTGTTTATTCTGGCATCGCAAAAGAGCAGCCGGTCAGGGCGACCACGTTACTCGAAGGAAGAAATCGAAGTCTCTCTGGCGTCCGGGGCAGCGGCTTTTTATACCCTCGGAGTCGAGGGCAAGAAGGAACGGCTTGGGATGAGGCGCCCGATACGGCGACGCTCAGACATGTTCAGACGTGACGTGCGCGTCCGCCGGGCCGGCGCCGGTCAGACCTCCTCGCCTCCCAGTTGGGGAGCTCCTCTCCCCGGCTGCCGCGCTTTGACAAGCGTGGGCACCAACATGCACACACACACACACGCACACACGACGACATGTGGCATTGAAACCTGCCTGGACGCGCTTGGCGAGAGGCGTTACGGCAGCACTGAACGGGCCCAAAATGACCGCCACTTTGAACGAAGCCGCGGCGTCCGTTGCATCCGCGCCGGCTATACCGCGCGTCGTAGGCGAAACGTAACAGTAATAAACGGTAACGGGGTACCTTATCAAACGCTTTCGCGAAATCAATAAATACAGCGCCAATCCTTATTTTACCGTGCACAGCATGATGAAGGTCGGTTATTAATTCAAACAACTGCGTCTCACACGAACGACCATGATGGAAACCATGCTGATTAGGGGAAAAGAAGTTGTGCTCGGTTAAGTATTTCATTATTCTGCTGGTTACCTCGATACGCAACAACAGCAACTATATGCATCTCGCAGCACACTAGCTTGATGAGCAGCACTGAGAGCTCCAAAACGCAGCCATAATTATTGTCCAAAAGCGTGTTCAGCATCCAAAAAAAAAAAGCAATGCACGGGAGTAAGCGCAGAAGTTTCATGGTTGAACAGTAGCCCGAACATGCGAAAGAAGGAAAGCACAGACGGGACCTTCCTCCCGGTCACCTCGACTCTTCGCGCTACAGTACAGCAGTGCACCTACTCCAACTCATCCAGTTTGGCATTCTTCTGTAGTTCTAAAAGAACTTCGGGAGTAGATAGGCGAGTAACTATAAATAAATGAACAAACGAATGATCTACCCCGCGCGACTCGTGTAAGCGTGCCGGTGATCTGAATTACATCACGTTTGCAGGCGTTGCAACAAGTTGGCCAAGAGAAAAAAACAGCGAAAAAAGACGCAGGAACAGAAGGCACACACAGACTGTCACCAGAAAGAAGTTGGTGGCCAGGCTTTAATGAAGCAGCGGTACGCAACAACGTTTCGGCGCAATTTACTTTTTTTATTGCCACTTGCACCTACACAAAGGATATGCACGCGCATGTACCTATGCAAAACATACGTATCAGTCGAGTTTTGGTTTTCGTGTTACCCTGGTAGGAAGTGAAATGCCCATACTAGATTAACGAAATTTCCGGCTTGCAGGCGCCGCCATGTTGCTTCTCTATTAGCTTCTTATCAGGCGGTGGCACCAGTTTTCTCTTCTGTAGTCTGCAGTTCACAACGATTTCGGAACAGGTTTGGGCGCGCTCGTCCAGGATCCGACAGTGCGGTGGTTCCACGGTTACCCGGAAGCAGAGAATATGGGAATGCGCCGACTCCCCCGGAGTCGACGCAGATATTGATAGCAGAGAAAGCTGGGAAGCCCTGCTGCGCAGCGAAGAACCCGCTCGGCAGAAACAAGCCAATCCGCCTTGCGGCTGATGCCGCGAAGAGATAAAATCTTTTTGTTAGCCTTTAGTCATGGAGGCTCCGGCCCCCGCTCTCCCGGCCTGCGTGCCGGGGGCGGTGAGTAGTAAAGGGTCTCCATTTCCGGTGGAAATAAAAGCTGTCATCCACCCATCCATCCAGTCAAGATTTCCAACACGTGAAAATGTCGCTACTTGACTTTCGCTGCCGGCGCACTCCGCGGCGTACACACTAAACAAATTCTCACCCTTAAGGGTGCAAATCAGCTGTCCCCAGAGGAACACCCTTTTGGGTGCTAAAAAGGATGCAGAGATCAGCACCCTTCAGGAAGGGTGCACAGCATGAAAGTTTAGAGGGCGCGCATCAGTCCAAGGCTTTTGCTTCATGGGTGGATCAACGTGGAGCACCCTTCCAACATGCATTCGTTGAGGTGTTATGTAAAAATAGTACCCTTTAATGAGGGTGCAATCATTACATCCTCTAAAGTATCATTAAGTGCACCCTTCCTTAAGGGTGCTGATCTCTGCACCCTTTTTAGCACCGAACAATTGGAAAAGGGTGTTCGTCAGGGGACAGGTGATTTACACCCTAAAGGGTGAGAAATTGTTTAGTGTGTAGTTGGTTCCGCCGTTTTCTGAAGCTGCTGATGGCTCGAACATTCATGGCGAAAGTCCAAACTGTTCAACACTGCTTGAATTATCCACAATTTCCAAAACGTAGTCCTTAAAAGCCAGCTGAAGCCACGCGCTACGCAGCAGCGCCATCGGTGCCGGCCGGAGATCCCTGTGGATGACGTCATGATGGTCCCGACCAATCGCGGGCAAGAGCGGCGTTAGCTCGGCGCCCTGAGGCGATGGGGCGCGTTTTCTTCTAAAAAACAGCTTTTTGCGTTTATTTCCGCTATTTTTGAATGAGATATTCTCTTTCACCGGACTAAAAGCTATAAAATGATGTAGAGAACTCATTTTTTTTTTTCAAAAAGCGCTTCAGCTTCCCTTTAAGGCATACAGTTGAACCTCGTTATAACTAAGTTGAAGGGACCCGGCGGTTACTTCGTTATAGCCATAGGTTCGTTATAGCCCATTTTGACCGAAGTACAACGGGAATTCTATTCAATTCAATTTCATTTATTTCTCAGAAAATTCTGGCTGGCTGCCTGGTCTAAAAGCTGTAGGTATACAGCATGACGAGGCCCAGGCAGCCGTTACAAAGAACAGGGGCAGACTCAGTTCAAAATCGTTACATGCACAGAAAAAAAGGAGCAGATTCAGTTGACAATCTTTACATACACAAAATATAAAAGCAAACACATAGTCAGGTTAGAGTTTTCACAAAGACAGGACATTCAAAAAGCACAAAACCACCATTAATGAAAATACGGAAGTGGAATAAAAAAATTTGCAAAAAACATACAAGAGAACAGGTGTACTTGGGTGCGAAGGAGAAGTCAGGTATTATTACTGAAGAAATAATTCACGCAACGCTTTCTTAGTAGGGCTATTTATATATTTATATCTATTTAAAATTCTTGGAAGATTGTGCTGTAATGCTTGGAACTTGTAGTCAGTGCGAAAAGGGGGAATTAACCAAGTGTCTGTGTTGCGAGTACTAACTGTGTGGTCGTTCTGTTTCAATAGCTCAGTGCCTTCTATCATTGACCTAAAGGATAACGACAGATGAAATGAAAGCAATATACGGAATTCATACATACTTTGAATTCTTAACACACTGAACGTTTCAAAAGCTTGCCGTGTGTGGCTTAGGTAATGAAGATTGCCAATGTGACGTATGGCTTTCTTTTGAAGAAGGTAAATTTTTTCTATGTTGGTTTTAATAGTTGTCAACCAGACTAAAGAGCAATAGCTTATTTGCGACACAACTCGTGCATTATATATTTGAAGCTTTATTTTAGCTAGAAGGAATGCGCGGCAACGAGCAATGCACCTGTCACCAACGAGAGATTTTTTGTTAACTTCTCGACATGCGAATTCCATGTAAGGTGTGAAGAAAATGTTAATCCTAATATGGTGTGTTCGTCAACAATTTCAATTTCTTCACCACCACAAGTGTCATTGCTTCGTTATATTCGTTGTTTCCTTGCAAACAGTTTCGTTATAACGAGGTTCGACTGCTTTTTGATTGCTTTTTCGTGATATGCACGATGTGAATAGGGATCAATCTTGAAAAAAAATGTCGAGTATAGTTCAAAAACGTGGCGATACTTGCTTTAACGCGATACTCCATCCAAGAATGCATTGTCTCGTGTGCGCGCCAAATCCCGCCAAATCAAGCGTCCACCCATGTGTTATAACAAATACTACTTATTCACAGCGCCATGTACGCACTTTCATGTGTTTTTGGTGTGTACAAGCTTTGGCCGGTGCAGACCACAATTCAGAAACGCAAACTTCACTCTTCTGGCGAGCTGCACAAGCCAACCCATTTTCACGGGAACGTTTTTTTTTTTTCGGGGTGGGGGGGGGGGGAGGGGGAGGGGACCGTACCGGTCACTGAATCACAAACACGCGCCGAGATAACGACGACGACCGCGATTACGGGGCGAAACACGGCAATCCTACCACGAACAGCCAGCCCTCTAAACTTTAACGTGTATGCCCGAGCCCCCAGTTTGTAGTACTGCGGCTGGTGAAAACGGCGGGATAATATACGCAGGTGATATCGGAAGACGCCAGCCTCGTCAGTAAGAGCATGTTCGACTTCCTGGCCTCGGGCAAGTCCACATTCAAGGGTGTCTCGATGGGAGTGTTCACGTTGAAGGCGCTGCCCAAGGGACTGCACTTCGGCCCCTATCACGGAGTCAAGGTGGACGGCATCAAAAATGGCGGCTACGCCTGGCCGGTAAGCTTGTCCGGCCATTGAGTAGAGCATTCAAATTCAAGTTGTAAAGGCTCTTATAGAGAACGTTGGAAACACTAGAGATGTAACTGCACTGCGCTGCTTGCATTGTTACTCTGTCCAATACTTGCAAGTGCATTCGAGGCGAGTTTTTTCTTGCGGACAGATTATGCTGGAATACGTGCCATTCTTGTGTGAGAGCGAAAGATTGCAGCGGATGATTACAGTTGCAAACCGCATATCGAGGATTCAATGAACATGCTTCACTTTCTCACGTCATTGTATGCTACTGCACGGCTGCACTGACAGGCCGCGTTATTACAATGTTAGAGGAAAAACAGAAAAAAATCTGAAACGAGGCTCAGCGATGGTTGTCAGTGCCTCAGCATTTTACCAAACTTCTTTGGCACTCAGAACATGAAAGAAAAACATGAGATATCGCTGCGTCACCAGATTCATCAATAGCGGCCTTTTTATTTTCCTGGAAATTTTCGCGAAATCTCAGGTATGGCTACCGGTGCTAGTGCACGCTAAACCGCCACGCTCCCCGCACAAGAGTTCAACTCAGAGGCCAAGCTGGAACCTTTAGCGTAAGCTAAAGGCTAAGCTAAAAGGTTCAAAAATATGTATTCGTTATAGGAATATTAATTGATTTTGAAATGTACTCCATTATCTTGGACACGCTGAATGCATCAGCATTCATGCACTTTTAAGGAAGCTGTTGGTTGTTTTAAATCGCTTGCAGCGGCACTACACGCGCCGCAGTGTTTGGTAGCCCGGCCTGCCCTTTTTTCCGCAAAATAAGTTGTCAGTAGACCAGAATACCTTGTTCCATGGCGCTCTTTGGTGTCAGAATGCGTTTGGCCATAAAAATTTGGAATCATGATCACCATCAAATTAAGTTGTATATTTTTTTAAGTCTCATATTTCTAAAAATGATACTGCCCTGGCTTTATTCCCCTACGGGTTGCTGCGAGCGATCGCGTCCGAGAGTGCACACTGCCACCGCTGGGAGGCCCTCGAAATCTCCAGAGAGTTTTACGCTGATCCTTTGACTCGTACCGGATCCTGCGCGCAGCCAATGCACATGGCAAATCACGCTGACGGCGCCAGCGCCACTGGTAGCATCCGGGCCAATCAGCGCGTGCTCGCAGGCGGTGAGCGGGCTTCTGGTACTTGGGTAACGGTAACAGGTTACACGGTACGCTAACGGTGTCTCGATGGCCAGAGAAACCGGCCGTGCAACATCGCTCAGTGGCCTTAGAGTGGATAGACTGGCCGGTTCGAGGGCCTTCGAAATGCCCATGTGACAGAGGTATCAGATTAGAACACGAAATACAGGCCCGTTTCTGGACACTTAAAATTTACGCCACGTTTTTTTTTGCGTGCGTTGTTTCATGTGAGTACGGCAGCGAAAAAATTTGACTTCAGCGTTTAGACGCGTGAACCATTGCGTTCCGCAGGTGCGCTGATGTGGAGAGTTCCTCGTCGTAGACGGCCGCTCGCAAGAGCGCAACCACTGTATGAACAACGTGATCTACTCGCCCAGCAAGCGCAGACGAAACCTCGTGGCCTTGCTCTTCATCTACTGCTGCACACTAAGAAACGTCGGCCCCGACGAGGAACTGCTTGTTGGATATTCAACGTCGTTCGCAAAGAGTTTGCTCGGGGACCCAAGAGGACGAGGGGCGTTGAAAGAAGGTGAGCAGAAGCTTATCCTGCACTCCTTAGCTGGCAGATAATAATCGGTTGACAGCGTATGCAAGCTGCGAACATGCCTGATTCATCAACATCATCAGCCTCACTACACCCACTGCAGGGCAAAGGCCTCTCCCATGCCTATCCAATTAACCCTATCCTTTCCCAGCTGCGCTCGCCCTAAGCCTGCAAACTTCTTAATCTCATCCGCCCACCTAACCTTCTGCTGCCCTCTGCTCCGCTTGCTTTCTCTTGGAATCCACTCTGTTACCCTTAAGGAGCAGCGGTTATCTTGTCTTCGCAGTACATCCCCGCCCAAGCCCATTTCTGCCTCTGGATTCTGACTAGGATGTCATCAACACGCGTCTGTTCCCTCACCCACACTGCCCGCTTCCGGTCTCTTAACGTTACACCCATCATTTTCCTTTTCATGGCTCGCTGTGCTGTCCTTAACTGAAGCTGAACCCTTTGCGTTAGCCTTCACGTTTCTGCCCTGTAGGTGAGTACCGGTACTATACAGCTGTTGTACACTTTTCTCATGAGGGATATTGGTAACCTGCTATTCACGACCTGACAGAACCTGCCATATGCACACCACTCCATTCTTATCCTTCTATTTATCACTCTCTTGATCCGGATCAGTAGTCCCTATCGACCCTAAGTAAACGTATTCACTTCCAGTACCTTGCTACCAATTGTGAACTGCATTTCACTTGCGAGAGTGTTGAACATTACTTTTGTTTCCTGCATGTTATTTTTTATACCCACCGTTGTGCACAGCTTGTATAGCACATTGATCATGATTTGCAGTTCACCTCCGGAGTGACTCAGCAAGGCAATGCCATCAGCGAATTGCAGATTATTTAGGTATTCTGAATGAAATCTTATCCCCAACCGTTCCCAATTCATGCCTCGGAGGTATCCTGCAAACCCAAGAACCCCACCCAAACCTCTTCCTTATTGGAATGTTCTGATTACATTGGCTACTGTATAGATTTGTATAGAACTCTTCGAAGATTGTGTCTCCTTGCCTGACGTCCTTCCTTATTAGAATTTTATTCCTGATTTTATGGAGGACTATGGTAGCCGTGCAATTGAAGTATATAGCTTCCAGTATTTTGATATGAGGCTCTTCTACACCCTGATTCTGCAATGCCTGTATGTCTGCTGCGATTTCCACTGAGTGAAACGCTTCCTCTTAATCAATGAAGGCTATATATAGGGGTTGGTTATATTTTGACCACTTTTTATCACCTTATTGATGTGTGAATATGATCTATTGTGGAGTATCCTTTACGAAAGCCTGCCTGATTATTTGGTTAATTGAAGTAGATACCATACGAAAAAACTTGTAGGCAGCGGAGAGTAAGCTCATCGACCTGTAGTTTTTCAAGTCCTTGGCGTCTCCTTTGTTATGAATTAAGATAATGTTTGCGTTCTTCCAAGCATCTGGTATGGCCGAGGTCATAAGGCATTGCATATGCAGGGTGGCTAATTTTTATAGCACAATCTCCCCTCCATCCTTCAACAGATCTGCAGTTACCTGATCCTCACAAGCTTCTTTTCCCGTTTGCATTGCTCCCTAAGGCTTTCTTTACTTTCTCTTTCGTTTTTGGCGAGATGACGCATTGGTGTGGGCTACTGTCTCTCTCATTAACGTTCTGATTTCATTGGCTTCAGTACAGATCTGTATAAAACTCTCCGGCTACATTTACTATCTTAGCCATGTTGCTAATGTCATTGCCCTACTTTTCTCTTAACGCATACATCTGGGTTTTACCTATGCCTAGTTTCCCCTCCACCGCTTTTAGGCTGCCTCCGTTCTTTAGGTCATGCTTGATGCTCTCCATGTTAAATTTCCTTATGTCGGCTACCTTGGGCTTATTTATTAACTTCGATAGCTCTGCTAGTTCTATTCTGCCAGTAGTGTTAGGCGCCCTCTTGCTTTGGCGTTTCTTATTCAGATCTTTTGTCTCCTGAGATAGCTCCTGAGATCCTGTCGAGCCCCCCTACCGCCTACTTTTACTGCTCACTCCGTAATGACAGCTGTCAGATTCATTGTATGTACATTGTATGTACATTAAGATCGTCTTCCTCAGTTAAAGCTTAATATCAGTTCGGCAGTGATATCGTGAATTCCTCTATTTTTCCTCTTACTGCTAATTCTTTAATGGATTTCCTCTTCACTAGCTTCTTCCGTTCCCTCTTAAACTCTAAGCTAATTTGATTATGCCTGATTATGAACAGTTTGAATGTCAGCAGGGATGGCGGACCTTTCCCTGCGAGGACATGTGGGCGAAAGGTGAAGGAACAGTGACACATTGACTCATTTGATGCGTGTGCACCGATGCGAAGCTGGTGGATAGCTTTTCCAGAAAAGGCGCTGCCCTTTTATATTCAGTGGTTATATTACCTATTGACCGATCTGTGCAGGTTAGTACCATCGCGCTTCTTTTGCATTGCGAATAGGCCAATATTTAATATGATGTACTATTCTATTACTATCTTAAGGAAACTACCATTAATCGCATTGATACTAAGGAACTGATGTGAAAATATACTACTGCTGGCCTTTTCCTGTCTGCCACGGTACACATTAAGAACGCTGAATTCTCTGGGCAGTTTTTCACTCTACATGTGCTCATCCGCTCCTTCCAATGGTCGGTTCTTTTTTAGAGGACGTCAATACCCTTCCCTTGCATAGCGTGTTCATCGCCTGTGAGAAGTGCGGCGACCTCTTGTCTACGCAATACAACTTGGAAACGCATACCCGGCGGAAACTCTGGCAGAGGACTCAGGGAATCCGCCGGTGTACGTAACGTAGCTGCACGAGCAGTCGCAAGTAGGTCCTAGACCGTCTTGTAGCGCCGTTTCTTGCTTGACGCCATCGTGGCTATTTAACAGGAGAGATGGCCTTTCTGATGACGAGCAACCTTTACAGGTCGTAAATATGTTATAAAAGTAGAAATCGTGGTGTTGCCGTACCAGTACACAACGAATGCTTGAATGCCACGATTTTCGGGCAGAGTACAACGCAGTCATCAGCATTACTAGTAGCAGTAGCGCAACCGAAGGTGTCCCTTCGCACTTCTTGTGCGCGCTTTGTGTTCGTTTTCCATCAAGAAACACTGCCCGCTTTTCTCCAACCAGCTAAACATCAGTCCAAACGAGCCTGACGGTCGCACTGGCTGCGTTCGTTGTATCCGAAGTTCGTAGTAAGGAAGCTTCTTATGTTACACCCATTTTATAAAATGAGGAAAACAATACATATATTTTGAAAAGTGAGTTAGTTATATGCGTCTGATACTTGAAAGCAGTCCATATCAAGGTGCTCTGCAAGGTGTCCACGGTGGTCATGAGCTCTCCGTCGAATTGACCATCGGAACACGGGCCCTTGCAACCAGATCCGCTGCGAAGGGAAAACGATGCGGTGGGCGGCATTCCAAGCCTTCTAGAGGGATTGCTGATTGGGCACTCCCCAAGTGCCGAGACTCCCCAGTAGAAATAGGGGCCTGCATTGCTAAAAGGTCCCTTCAGATACTTCTTGTTCGCCCCATGCTGATGTGAATATGTAACTAAACTTGTAAACACTAGTTCGGCGCCCTCCGCCTCTCTCCTTATTACGTCTCCAACTTCCTCGTCCCCTTTCCGGCCCGACCACGCTGCCTGAGTCACAACAATACGCAAGTTGTTGACACCTTTGCTGCACAAAGGTTTCATGGGTGATTTCTGTTTCAAGAGAGCCACAAAAAAAGCGAAAAAAAAAACAGGCCGATGAGAACGCATGCACACTCTAGAGACATTATAAAAACGAAATATATCAGACTCGCTCAATGGCACGGCAGTCCAGTCACGTCTTGTGTTATTTTCAACTTGCTTTAAAAAGCTGGTCATATTCAGGCCAATCCAGGGTCTAATCACGTTAAGCCATCGGCATTCAATATACTAAAACCTATTAAAGAAGTTCCGACCGGACAGTCAAACTTGCTTGCAGAGCTGAAATCTATAAAAGTATCACTATCTGACCATGAGAAAGCCTTCATTGAAGTGAGCAACCGCCTCTAGAAAATCGAAGCAGATTGCGCTTCCTTCTCTTCTATAAAATTGGAAGTAGAAGATATGAAGTCCACAACAGTCGAATTCAAGGCTGAAATTGCAAAAATGACTGCCCGGTTGGACAATGCGGAAGATCGAGGACGAAGAAACAACCTCGTTTTTTACGGTCTGAAAGATGCAAGCAATGAGTCCTGGCAAGTTTCCGGGAAAAAAATTTATCGATCACTGCGACCTGTATCTAAATCCATCTATTAAACCTCGAAGCATTGAGCGCGCCCATCGCCTTGGCTCATTTCGTACTGATAAAAATCGCCCTATCATTGTCGCATTCGCTCACTTTAAAGATAAATACCAGGTTTTATCCGTATGCAGCAAATTTAAAGATACTGGTGACAGTGTGTCCGAGGACTATTGTGGCGCAGCATGCTGAACTTCTTCGAGCACATTCTCATCTGCTGAACTCCCTAGAGCGAGCTCATTAAAACTTCATCGAACACCAAATCAACTCACTGTCTCATCTGAACCGTGTACCACCTTTGCAGGCTGAGTGTGATCGAAACTGGTTTTGCTCCCGTGGGGTGCAGCGGGGTTTGCGGAGCCTCTTCCAAGCACACACCCCTGAGGAAGCCGGGCGCCGAGCTGGGGGACGCTTGTGCCCATTTTTGCCGGTGGGTGGCCGGCGGTGGGTTTCGAACCAACCACCTTCCGCAGCCTCGGACAGTGGGCACGGTGGAAGCTCAGGGATTATGCGTCTCACAAGCTCCTTCTTGTTTTTCATTCAAGCCGTGCACATCATCGCTGCAAAGCGGTCATCAGGCGAAACATGATTCGGTTTTCCTGTCGAAGCGGCCGAGCGACACGTACCCTGGACCAGCCAGTCAATGGACAACACCTGCGGAACAGAAAATCCGGGCCTGCGCACTTGGAAACTTCAGCTTCCTGATTATCGCGAGCCGCCACCGTCTACGTCATCAGCTCCGATGCCTATATATATGGATCCCCCGTGCTGTGCAGTCAGTTGGCACGGCGGAAGCTCAGGGATTATGCGTCTCACAAGCCCCTTCTTGTTTTTCATTCAGGTAAGGGACAACCGTCCTGTTCACGCTTACCACAGTGACGATGCCTGTCTTTTGCTTCTGCCGTGCCCACGGCTCGTGAGCGGAGTGCTTCGAGCAATTTACCATTGTTTCGTAGACTTGCTCTGTTCTTGTGGCGATGTGGAACCTAATCCTGGCCCTAATACTACTGAAACTATCCTTAAACAAATTATTGATGAACTGAGTGAACTGAAACAAACCACACAGTATGTAAGTCAACAACTAGGCGAAACCAATGACAGGATGGCGTCTATTGAAAGAAAACTGGACGGACTCGCCTCAACTGTCACTGATTATTTCCAGAGAGTCGATGAACTGCAAAACACTGTAGAAACTTTGCTCCGGAAAGTTGATGGCTTAGAAAACAGGAGTAGGAGAAACAATCTAATTGTGTATGGCGTGAAGGAAAAAAATGAACAACACCAGGACCTAGAAGTTTTGTGTCAAAAAAAATTTTGAGTGACATACTGCAGGTGCCTAATGCATCCATCGAGCGAATCCACAGAATTGGAAGGCCCGCTGAAAACAAATGCCGCCCAATAATCTTTAAGTTGTTGGACGGAAGGGACAAGGGTAGGATTCTTCAAAACTGCAGCAAACTGAAAAACACGGAATATAGCATCGCTGAAGACTTTTCGCCAAGGGTTCAGTCGATACGCAAGAAGCTCTGGGTCAGCGCCCAACAGCAGAAAGCAAACGGTGCAAAGGTCGGGCTGTTTTTCGACAAGATAAAGATAAACGGAAAGCTCTTCAGATGGGACGAAACTCGTGAGGAGAGGGTGGCCGTAAGTGGTGAATGACCAGCCTGTCGGGTCTCTCGTAAATATGGCGGACATGCGCAAACTGCGGGATTACACAGCCAGCGACTAGATATCCACCCCACTGCAGGCCCTCTTTCTTTTTATTTGTTGAATATCAATGCCAGAAGCATATGGAATAAACGCGATGACCTAGACGCTCTCCTTATCACGCATGACCCAGACGTCACAATCATAACGGAGACGTGGCTGAACGAAGCAATTCCAGATACAGATGTAGTACAAAACACCCACGAGATAGTACGGCATGATCGCAGCACAAGGGGAGGGGGCGTAGCTATAGCGATAAAAAAAGAATGAGATTACACAGTTATTCCTCACAGCACAGGCATCGAAATGGTTTGGATTTTGCTTCGGTTTTGTCATCTGAACATTTTTATTGGTTCTGTGTACAGGCCCCCCGATACTGACATTTCGGTTCTTGAACGACTGCACGATTTTATGGAAGAACATCGTAGACATTATACTCATATAATGATGTGTGGTGACTATAACTTTCCAAGAATTAATTGGGAGCTTCTGGCGGGAATAACTTCATGTCAGGATGACAATCTTTTGCTTGACATTGCCTTTGCATTCAATTTAAAGCAGGTCGTGAAGGGGCCGACTCGTATTGCATCAGGTGCAAGCTCGGTTCTTGATCTTGTGATTATTAGCGATGCCATTGAGAGACTCGGTTTCTCTATTGCTATCATACCAGGTAATTCTGACCACGAAGCAGTGCTCTTCAAAAGTAACATGTTGCGGCCGCCTGCCCTGAGTTAAGAAAACCGTTTCTTGACTTTAACATTGCCCTAGACGAAAGTATTTTAGATTTGTTGGAACAAGACTACGATCAATTTATCGATAAACATGCGGCTGGTCTCATGAATGTCAATGACCTATGGGTGCACTTCAAGACTATTGTACATGAATGTATCGCAAGATACGTGCCGAAGAAATATAGAAAAATGAATCGCACTAGTCCATGGATTACCGTGAAGTGACCCAGCTTAAACGTCGCATCAAGCGCCTAGGATCCACACGATTTAGAACAGGTCACGTTTCTTTGCAGTCCCTTCGCTTAGAGCTGCGCATGAAAATAAAACAATCTAAGTATAACTTTTTAATGTTAAAATGCATAAGTTTCCCACTACAGACCCCGCAAAATTTTGGACACACTTAACACAGAAGGATCCAGTTAGTAAAATTCGTTCAAATCACAGGGAAAATAATTATCCTTATTGCATTGCATCAACTTTCAATGATTATTTTTCTTCAGTGTTTACAACGGATAGTACGCGCACCCCTGAATTTCAGTCTCCGCGCCTTATCTTGCCAGACTTAATATCTGTCGAAGGAGTTGTTGCTTCCCCGCTTAATTTAAACGCAAGAAAGTCGCCCGGACCAGTGCCATCCAGAATACGTTTCTCTTCCGCTACGCGGAATGGTGTGCTAAATACCTTGTGGTCATTTATGGTGAAAGCCTTTTAAATTCCGAAGTTCCAACTGACTGGAAGGTTGCGAAGGTCATCCCCATTCACAAATGCGGCGAAAAACTTTGTGTAAGTAACTACAGGCCAGCTTCATTATTACGTACTTCGGGTAAGATTATGGAGTATTTCATTTTCAAGCACTTGAGTTCTTTTTTAGAAAGTAGCAATTTCTTTCCTAGTAGCCAACATGGGTTTCGGCGTGGCCTGTCCACTGTAACACAACTAATTCACACAACCAATGAATTCTTAGCATGCCTGGATAACGGTGGGCAAATAGACGCAATATTTCTAGATTTCGCGAAGGCCTTTGATCGTGTTTCGCACCGTAAGCTAATGGTAAAACTCCGACATCTGCTGCAAAATCAGCGTCTTGTTCAGTGGCTTGACTCCTGCTTTTCTGAACGGCATCAGTACGTCCAGATCTCTGGTTCTAATTCTCCGCCAGCTGCAGTTCTTTCGGGAGTCCCCCAAGGCTCTGTGCTTGGTCCACTTCTGTTCCTTATTTATTTAAATGACTTAAGTTTCGACTCCCCAGTGCGATGCCGTTTTTTCGCAGACGACTGCGTTGTATACCTACCTATTCAAAAAGCTCAGGATCGTAGTATACTAAACGACTACCTATCAGAGGTTTCTAAGTGGTTTCTGTCCTGGGAAATGTCCTTAAACACCTCAAAGTGTGCAAAAATGACAATTACACGCAAGAAGCAGGTTCATAATTACACATATAAAATCAACGGTGCAGCTATTTCTCATGTAAATGAATACAAGTACCTGGGGGTTGTATTTAGCAGTAACTTAAGCTGGAGCTCGCATATCGGGCATTTGGTTTCAAAGGCGTCCAAAAGGCTTTGGCTGTGAAGAAATCGCCTAAAGCACTGCACAACTAAAACAAAATTAACAGCCTACACTACATTAGTACGCCCACTGGTGTAATATGCAGACGTTCTTCGGGATCCGCACACCCAAGTAGATATAAATCACATCGAAGGCGTTCAAAAAAAAGCACTAAGATTTATCTACAACGCATATGGTAGGCCCGTGTCTGTCACTAATCTACTAAGGCAATCTGAACTCCAGACGCTTCAATCCCGACGCAAGTTACACCGTTTAAAACTGCTGCATGGTATTATTAATAATTTAACAAACATTAATTTTGGCTCTTACATGGAATATAATACTTCCCGCCCAACACGCGGCAAACACAGCTCGACAATAGTAGTTCCACGATGCCGAACTAAAGCTTACCAGTTTTCTTTCTTACCAAAAACAATATCAGAATGGAACGGGCTTCCGCATGACGTGGTCAGCATGACAAACCAAGATTCCTTCTTATCTGCTGTCGTGTCGCTGTTATAGACGCAGTGTGTTTGTTCATGCTGTTACTTTTGCATTTTGTATTCTTAAGAAGCGCAGAGTGTTTCTTATTGCTTCTGTGCTCACTTTTTATTTTGTGTGCTTGCTTTGTTGCATCGCATTATATCAACGATGTATGTTTGTTCCACTCCTGCCTTGGCTACCAAATCGCGGCTGGCAGTATTGAATAAAATAAAATAAAATAAATAATAAAATAATACCCATCTTGCACGGAAGCGCCTTTATGATTATGGTAAAAGTCAGGGACTCACTTTTAAAATAAGACATGACAGAATGACATCCGGAAACAGAACATACACTTTCGGTCACGTCAATAACACCGAAGTTGAACCGCATACCTAGTTATCACTTCATCGGAAACCTAGTTCAAAACAGGCTCCCCGTTTTCAATTATCTTTTCTCTTTCCTAATATCCGCAGTGTCATTCCCAAACGTGACGCTTTATGCAGTTTAGTTGAATAATGATCCGCTAATGTTCTTTCATTAACCGAAACCTGGCTTACATCTGCTATCTACGACGTCGAAATATTACCCTCTCTTCCTAACATTCATATTTTCCGATCAGATCGCAGAGACATGCGAGGTGGGGGAGTCCTAATAGCCACTGATTGCTCGTTACATTGTTCGCACGTAAACACTTCAAGCTCTTTGGAAATGGTCTGGCTTTGCTGCGATCAATCTTACCCTCGAGTTCTGATCGGAGTTTGTTATCGGCCTCCTAACCACAACTCTTCATTTAGTGCTCTGCTTCATGACGCTTTGAAGAGATTAACAATCCTCTATCGAAACACTCCGATTTTATTGTTCGCTGACTTCAATTTCCTTCCGTAATTTGGTCTCATCTTGCATCCACTCCCTCAAAAAATAATCTTGATAGCGAATTTGTTCAGACCTGCCTTACTGTTGTGTTAGAACAAATGATAGATCATCCAACTAGAATAACAAATCATTCTGCTAACATTTTGAACCTTGTGCTGACATCCCAACCTGGTAGTTTTTCACCTATAACTTATCTAGAAGGGCTTAGCGATCACCTGGCTATTCATGCTACTTTATCATGTCATCTACAGAATAACAAAAAGAAAAAGAAGACACTTACCCTATATGATAAAGGTGATCACAGCAGTTTAAACCGTGACCTCGCTGCTTTCCTCGATAACTTTACCCTTGATTTTCAAGTTCGTTCACCGGAATCGAACTGGTTACTTTTCAAGTCCGAAATGCAACGCCTTATCAGTATACACATTCCTACTATCACAATAACAGAGCGACCTAGTTCCCCATGGTATAATAAAATACTAAAAAGATTAAACAACAAAAAGAAACGATTATTTCGTACAGCTAAAGTTACTAACATGGCGCACGCTTGGAACAAATATTTCACTGCCTCTGCTAACTATGACGCCGATGTGGCCAAAGCTAGGGGTAACTTCTTTTCTTACATCTAATATGCTGCATAATAACCCAAAGCGCTTCAGGCAAACTATTACCGCTTCTACGTCTAGCGCAATTTCAATAACTGATCCTTCTGGACATAAATATTCTGATTGAGATGTTCCAAATATCTTAAATGATCAGTTTTGCTCTGTATTTACTGCTGAACCTCTCAATAACCTCCCTGAAGTCTAGTGTCTTAATGATTCTCCAATGGCAAACATTATCTTTGATCCGAGTGGAATATTAAAAATCATAGAATCATTACCATATTCATCATCTGCTGGTATTGACGGCATCAACCCGAAAATCCTGAAAAATACTAAAGTTCTTCGAGTAAAGTTGTTACCAACCAACTAAAGTTCTTTGTAGTGTCATATTATCTCTGATTTTTCAGCAGTCGCTTTCTTCGTCCTCACTACCACGCGATTGGCGGATCGGGAAGGTCATTCCAGTTTACAAAAAAGGTAACGGATCATAACCACTTAATTACAGACCTATCTCGTTAACAAGTGTTTGCTGCAAAATCATGGAACATGTAATATATTACCATACTGCCAAGTTTCTATCATCGCATAATTTTTTTCATCCTAATCAACATGGCTTCCGCAAAGGTCGTTCCTGTGATACACAACTTGCTCTCTTCCATAATGACATACATGCATGTCTAGATCATAACATTCCTACGGATGCCATATTAATAGATTTTGAAAAAGCGTTTGATAAAGTCCCTCATGCACGCCTCATTCTCAAACTTTCACGCCTAAACCTTCATCCTTTGGTTCTGGATTGAATCAGTGCTTTCTTAATGGAGCGTTATCAATTCGTTCACGCTAATTCTCATTCATCATCACTTTGTCCTGTTCTCTCTGGCGTTCCGCAAGGATCTGTCATTAGGCCCCTTCTATTTCTTATTTATATAAATGATTTTCCCTCTAACATCACTTCTAACATACGGCTGTTTGCTGACGACTGTGTCATCTATCGCCCAATAGTCAACCAGTCCGACATTACCATCCTCCAAGAAGACCTGCTACGCGTACAACAGTGGTGTAAAACCTGGCTAATGTCATTAAATTATGCTAAATCTTCCTTTCTTTCATTCCGCCGCCGGCGCAACCACCAGGATGCAATTTATAGAATTAACAACCTTCCCATTAAATCAGTAGATTCTTATAAATATCTCGGTATTCATTTAAGTAAAAACCTAACCTGGTCGCAACACGTTCACCATGTAACAAATTCAGCTAATCAAGTTTTAGGGTACCTGCGCCGTAACCTTGCCCTATAGCGCCACGTTCCATAAAATTGCTTGCTTACTTAACATTTGTACGGTCGAAATTGGAGTTTTCATGCTCCGCCTATGATCCTAACTTTGCTAACCTGATTGAGACGCTCGAATCAGTCCAGAATCGCGCTGCAAGATCCTTTTGTTCTAATTTTTCATGCCACGCTAGCGTTTCCGCACTAAATTTTCAGCTTAATCTCCCCACATTGGCCTGTCGCCGCAAGATCGCCCGTCTTTCCTTATATCATAAATTTTTCCATACCTTTAATCACGAAGTTATTCCTATCACACGCGCTCATCGTATTTCCCGTAATTGTCACCCTAACGCCGTCTACCCTGTGAAAGCCCGCACCGAAACATCTCACCATTCTTTTTTCCTGAAAACAGCCCGATACTGGAATGACCTTCCATCCGAAGTGGCAACCATGATCGACTACAGCAGGTTCAAAACCGCCCTCGAACATCATCTGTATTCATGCTAATTGTCTTCTCAGCCCACCCCTCATGTAATGTCCCTCGTGGACCTTTGAGGAACAAATAAATAAATAAGTCTCCCGATTTCAGAAAGCGGGAGGCTATTCTCAGCAGGACGTATTGAATAGTATGCGAATAGTAATTTAGAAAAATGTTTTTTTAAAATCAGCACGCACTTTCTGATCTACAACTATAGAAAACGGAAGTACGACCGACATCTCCCACGTGGATAGGAACGCTTCCACAATGGAATGCGCGTCTTTTCAGAAACAGCTCAATTTGTCAAGAGCGCCATTTTCTGGTCCAATGCGTAGCTCCGACAGTCCAGCACTGTAGTTTACCGGTGCGAAAGAACGAGTTAGGTGGGGGTGGGGGTGGTTAGGGTCCCCCTATGCGCACCGACAATTTTCTAAAACTGCGTAATACCTTTAGACATGCACGCATGCACACTCTAGAGACATAAAAACGAAGTATGTCACACTCGCTCAATGGCAGGGCAGTCCAGTCACCTTGTGGCTTATTTCTACTCCTTTCGCGTGCTAGAGGTGAGTTTACAAAAACAAAAAACAGATATTCATGTTTCAAGATACTTCCAGAAATCTCCACTTGAAGGAACAGCCAGCAATGCCTTCTATTTATCTGCAGTGTTACCTCCCACGAAAGTGGCTCCCCAGATTTAAGCTGTGCACAGCCTACGACGTTCGATTCCGAGCCATGTGGGACTCTTTAGTAGCATCCCTGGAATCTTCGAAGGGGCGACGGCAATTGCCCTTGCCATTGCGCTCATTCACGAATGTTGCTGTGTACACCCTGTTTTCGGCTTGGAAAAAAGCATTTGATGTTTGGCATTCGTCACTTCCATATCGTTTCTTGTCATACTCGAGGGTTAGAAGAAATGCCTATAAGAATTCATTTGAAGAAAAGCCAGTACCTGACAGGCACAAAAGGATTTTCATATACCTGTAAGTGCTTTGGCATGCATCACGAAAAGTGCTAAGACCGAACACGTATGACAAAAAGCGAGCAACCACCCTACACGGGGGCCAGCTTTCAAGTAAACGTGTTTCGGACGCTTCAGCTCAGGCCTAAATATGACCCCATGCCCAAACTCCCGCGGCACTTGCATAAATTAAAACAAATAATATGGTTATCAGGAAAAACAAAGTGCGTGAGTGTCGAGCGTAAGACAATTACCAAGAAAAGGCGCATACTGTTGAAAATGTAAATTTGATCCTAGCTGTAATTTGGAGAACAAACTACAAAAAACTATGCTTGTGTTGGCCGATGGCTACGTTAGAGTGGACGGGGTTTTTTTTACCTTATGTGGATGCCGTACTCATACTTAAACCATCATGTCGAACTTTTCGCGCAGCTTAACAGTGGCGACAAACAAAAGTAGGGTATATTATTTATATTTTTCATCTTCAGATATTAAGAAGTTCAAAGAAGCACATAAGGAAAACAACTGAGCATGTGGTGATGTGCTGGTTTTTCCTTTTTGCTCTCGATTTTTTTTTCATTTATCACATCACTTGCTGACAATGTACTTAGAGAGGTTCGCACACATTTGGTGAAAGAACATTCAACGCCGTAGCCGTCATTTAAACACACAAAAACATTAGATCAAGGCGTCGATCGTTTATGGTTCGCGGGGGTTTAACGTCCCAGAGCGATTCAGGCTGAGAGGGACGCCGTAGTGAAGGGCTCCAGAAATTTCGACCACTTGGGGTTCTTAACGTGCACAGACATGGCACAGTACACGGGCCGCACCCGGCCGCGGCGGCGGAATTGCTATGGAGGCGAAATTCTAGACGCCCGTGTACTGTGCGATGTAAGTGCACTTTAAGAACCGCAGGTGGTCGAAATTTCCGGAGCCCTTCACTACGGCGTTCCTCGTAGCCTTAGTAGCTTAGGGACGGTACACCCCTTACACCAATCATAAACCAAACCAGTACACGGGCCTCTATAATTTCGCCAGTATCCAAATTCGACCGCAAAAGCCGGGATCGAACCCGTGTCTTCCGGGAAAGCAGCCGAGTGCCATAACCACTGAGCCACCGCGGCGGTGCGCGTCGATCGTAGCGTTTCTAAGTTGAGTATACGCTGATGTCCGTAACGCGTCAGGACAGTGTTTTAGCTCGGGCGGCTCTTTTTTTCTATTGGTAGTTTTCAAACACCTTGAACGGAAGCGCTGCTGTTGACGGCCAATTTTACGAGTACCTAAAGAGAATATGCACCGCCTACTACAACTACCAGGTCTAGAGCCATCCCACCGGCATAATTTTGACCAGCTTTTCTTCCTGTTCCTACTGAAGCAAAACATGGTATATCATCAATTCGTTATTTGTGTTAATTTTTTTGCTACTGGACCCTCCCAGTCTTCAAGCCCAAATGAGAAATAAACATCCTGCGAAACAAAATCTCTGCATTCATTTCTGTACAAAACTCCGTTGCAGTAGACTCCCACTAGTGCTTCTTAGATTAGATGTGTGTTTGTTAGGTAAACGTTTCTTGTGGTTTCTGAACAAAACGGTCAAATTTTCGAAAATGGATGTCGTAATAGCATTGGCTTCGAAGCGACAAAAGGTAGCTCTGTTGAAGTGCTGCAGAAATTGATGTTTCCAGATAATTCGGTTCGAAGTGAAAAAAAGACCTTTAGTATAAAATTACGCACAACAAACGCAGGTCAGCTGGTTAGACCATTTCGCAAAGTAAAGAAACCACCAGCCAGCTTCAGATAACCATTGTTCAGCGTCCTGGTTAAACACCCAACTACCTGAAAATGTCTGCTCGGGCGATCCTGCAACCGTAACAAGTAGGCATCGCATATTGGATATTTTCGGTGCATAAAGACCTTGCAGATTGCTCCAAACAAAATACCTGACGATTAAATTCCCGACAGCGAGAGTTTTTAAGAACAATAACTCGTTGTACACCCAGAGCCCTACGTCAGGCGTATTTGCCAGAATTCAGCACTATGATCGTAAACCCGCAGAATGGATCCTTCCAGCACAACTTCTTCGGCGTTGTCAACCACCAAATATTTCATGTCGCAAGTATTACCCTACCCTGTTCCTAGTTGAGTCTGTCATACGAGCAATGGATAACTCAAAAGGTCATTGCCGTATGTGTTGTGATTTGCCGTTTGCGGATATGGCTATGATAGTTCAGCCGTCCCGCAGCTCTGCACCGTACGCCGCTGTGCTGTTCTGTCGTCGTGCTGTTTTTTCCCTGCGCTCTTCTGACGTCATGCTGTTTTTTCCCTGAGCTGTTCTGTCGCTGTGCTTCTTTCTGTGCGCTGTTTTGACGCATTCTGTTTTGTCGTGTGCTGTTCTTTCATGGCGCGGTGAAAAATTGCGGTCTTCAGAGCTGGAATGTTTTGTGGGTTGGTACGAAGTCCTCGGTAGTCTCTCCAGTACACGTCGAGGATGATTTTGAGTTCTGTGTGAACTATCCTACCGTAATTCGTCCTTATGTGCAGGACACCTAGCCTACGCGCTATAATATATAAAAAAAATATGTAGCACATGATGTTGAAACTTCGCAGTAGCTATAATTACCAAGAAGTGCCTCGTACTGCACTCTCGGATAACAAAACTGGGTTTTCTAGTCTCTAGTGTTTACACGGGTGCAATAACCATCGGATACTATGCCCATTCATCGCGCTTCGAAAAAGTCATATCTGCCCCGTAAAATCTCAATTGAGTAGAGCTGCAGTGCGCTGCGATCGACGGGCCTGTCGGCCGCGCAGTGTTCTTGCTTCGTTTCGCGGGCAACCGAAAAACCCTGCTATCTTCTGCCTTTGGCCTGCTGTGCGCCTGGGTCGGGGTCATGTCCTGCAACAGCGTCGCCGCGTTCATGGCCAGCCGCGTAACGTGCGGACTATGGCTCGGGGTGACGGCGAACAGCGTCCTCGTGTACCTGACCGACGTGGCTCCCGCCACCAAGAGCTCGTTCTTCGGTGGCCTCACTGAGGTGCGCAAGCTCCTCCTGCCACACTAGGATTCACCGCTATTATGTCAGCACTGCTGAAATTTTGTGAAGACAGCCACATGAGCGTTTAAATTGAAGATGGAGATCGAATGATTTTTTTGAGTATTTTTCCATAGATAGGGTATGCGAATGTATGAAATTTGCGGGTAAAGCATACCCAGTGTTTGTTGCGCTAGCATTTAAAACTGGGACATAATCGGCGCTAAAACTCGCATTGACCCATTAGGCTCTTTTTTTCGCACCACAGTATTGCGAAGAAGCTGGCAGATGACGTTATCTATCATGAGTTATTCATGTTGGGATACATCCTTGGTGCGTCATCCCATGCATCCAAACGATGCTTCGCAGAATTTACTTTCATTGACTTTGGTTTTCTTACCCTGAAAAAAAAAAAATTTCTGCGTTGCGTCCCGCACCCGTTCTGCTTGCCACGTACTTGTAAATTCGATTAGAGATGGAGCCCATGGTAGGTTTAAGCAGGGAACTGCTGACACACACTATATGAAGATCGTAGCTCTTATCACCTCATACAGTGTGAAACAATAAGTACCCTCGCTACCGTGTAACTTTCCCATAGTCATATGGTTTCCTAACGCAAACAGCACTCTCCTGCTCCGCAGGTCGCCTTGGGTGCCGGAACACTGGCTGCCAGCTCTCTCGAAAACGACAGGTGGGAGCTGCAAGCGACCGTCTGTGCCGTGTGGCCCGCGATGGTGTTTGCCCTCCAGCCCTACCTGGTTGAGAGCCCGCATTGGCTGCATGCCAGAGGCTCCCGCCAGGAGGCCAACACTGCGGCGGCTCGCCTTTTTGGCATAGACCTGCCACAGGGCTGCCTGAAGCAAATCCGGTGAGTTCAAGAGCTGCATTAGCTCTGTGGTTAACTCTCCATGAAAGTTCGTGATATCGTCTTACAGGGTAGAACGCAGTGTGTTTAAGTTGTCTCCTCACTCATTCGATGAGGTTCAGATTCTAAGGTGTACAACAGGTTCAAGATGAGACGAGGGCAGGTTTACGTAATAGAGTGCAGCAATACAGGGGAGCAGCCTGTAGCAGGAAAATCGATACCAATACAAAAGTAACTAAGATAAGAAAGGTAGAGCACTTAGCTTTTAAAAATCAACTTTGGCACCTAACGGTGAGAGAACAAGAACAAATGCGTATCTGCATGCATGTCTCCGTATGATATGTGCAGTTAGCTGCGCTACGATATGATATAATATGTGCGGCATGTTCGCGCGGCGCATGCCATTGAGAGTGGACTGCTTTTTCATATTGGGCAAGTTTTGCTCTTTGATGTCGTTAACATCATAATTTCAGTTCGTTGAATGCGATCATACCAGAGTCGGAAATAGGAAAAGTTGCGCGCTGTGGGTGCATTAAAAAAGCTGCTACATTCAGTAGTATGACCTGTTTACATTATTATAAATGCCATCAAGGCTTTTTGGTCTTTAGTGCCGCAGAGTACGGCCGTCTATTGTAGGCATTGAGCATTACGAACAGTGAAACAGAGTGACTGCTTTCCGAATCATCCTCAATACCAACTGCTCTAACAGAAAAGCGGCAGGTGCCACAACCGACTGAGGCGAACGCTCTTAACCTCACTTACCAACGGCAGTTGCTCATTTGCATGCAGCACCTCTTGCTTGTATTTTTTCTACTTCATTAAGTGAAGCGAGTGCTGTTCAAAGTATGTGACTCCGGTCACCTCTTTCACGTGGTTATAGGAATGAGGGATCTCGTGATGGCAGATGTGGAGATTTTTCTGATCACCGTCAGGCCAACTTCGACCAGTGCAGGATAAAAGCCCCTTATTTGATCAAAGTCAGTCCTCTCCTCTGCGAACTGCACCCACCCAATCCTCACAAACTGCCTGGCTGCTTGCGCCCACCTGACTCTCTGTCGCCTCATCCTCTGTTTGTATTCATAATTCCACCCTGTTAAATGTTCTAAGCAATAAATCCCCTGTCCAGATCAATTTTCTCTTCTTTAACTTGACTAGATGCGAATTGATTGTATTCGTCATATATTAAGAGTAGGTGGCCTTTGTAGTATCGCGCAAGTGCCGACAAGTAGACCAACATCACTTTTTACCGTCCTGGTACGGGAGAGGAAAAGTGTAGAACACAATGGCAGCTACCAACTACTGCATGAAAAGGTTTCCAGACAACTTGCGCCTGAAGAATTTTGTCTTAGAATTCTTAACCAGCTGTGTAACTTGTGCTTAAACAAAAAAATAACTTATAAAATTCATCTACATTGCTCAAGGCTCTCTAAAAACCTAAAACTGATTATTCACTGGACGTTATTCTCTTTCGGCTATGGGATTTATAGTGTCATCTAAGGCAGCGTGAAATGGATATTTCAGTCGGAATGTTTAGAATCTGCCTTAGACTTCAGCCTCCTCGTATTCTCTTATGATTCCTTTTATCCCTTCATGGCGTCACATAAATATGTAACTGTAAAAAGCGTTATCTTCCAAAAGGTCAACGTGGGGAGACTAATCTTACTGGCAATCACCGCAAGCAAAACACTGCCATGCATAATGCCAACGTGTGTTCGGTACATTATCGTATTCTTTTTATTTAGCGGAATGTTTTCATGGTCAGGTTTGTGTGTACATAAAGATATGTTACCGCGCGCACAGTACAACGAAAAAACACAGGAGCACACGAGGAAGAAAATGCTTCGCTTTTGGGTGTTTTTTCCTCCTTAGTGCCATTGTCGTGTCAGAGATGGAAGGCGCCTTCGGCTCGCTAATGCTCGCTAGTTCAAGAGCGCATGAAGCTGTTTTCAGAGTGGCTCTAAAGTAAGCGCGTTATGTAAAGGCACGTCCTAAAAAAACGAGCTGATCATTTATAGGTATATCTCTAAGAAAACAGATTTCTCGCACGAACCCTGCCTTACAAGGACGTATGGCACGCGCGACGTCAGCAGTAAAGGGATGTCACTGACTTGCCACGAAACGCTGTCTCAATGCTGTCTATAGTGAAACCAGGTACACGGGAGCCCAGGCGGACTATAGGCGGCGGCGCGTCGAGCCAGGTGACGTCTTTGTTCACACAGCGCAGTCCGGCCTGTAATATTCTTTTTTTGCTCTCTACGATGTATGAGTTGAGAGAGAAAACGGAGAGAATCGTTTTAATTCGACAATGCCTAGGTAGACAAGCTCAATCGAAAATTTCGGCAGAATGATGAACTATTGAGCATCTATAAGTCTCTCACGTGTCTTGACCTCTGAGCAAGCTGTTTCAAGGGCCCTTTGAGTGAAATAACATTGTCTGCGCTAACTCGACTTTCCTCGCGGAAAATTTAAGAAACCGTCTTCACCAAGTACTACCCGTGCTCATTGCCTGGAAGTGTAAATCTTGTCCTGCGGCTTAGCACCTTCTGTCATGTTGACAAGAAATTATTTAGTGATCCATCTCGACAGTGGCAATATTGAATCAATGACTGCTCATCTGCTTACATCGAGCAACGAGACATTGTTGTATGCATAAAGAAGGGCAAGCTAATAATCAGACAATTTTATTTGGCCCGTAAGCTACCATTGTGGGGCACATAACACTAAATCACGCACTGACTCGGCGTTGATTTTTCCCCTTGTCTTTTGCTTTGCTCCAGGCTGGTGTGGGCGTGCCCTCTTGTGAACGTCCAGCAGAACCTGTCGTCTCAGTGATACAGTAATGCGCAAGAATGCGCAATTCGACTCAGTGATACAGTAATGCGCAAGAAGTACCGAGTATATCTGCAGACTGCGGGTGGTTCGGTCGAGATTTTTATCGCCAGTGGTTCGTCTTCGATATCGATGAGCAGAGCTTGCTATTGCTCGCATTAAACACATTTTGTGTACTGTAATGTACAAGGAAGGCCTGCCTATTGAAAGTAATGTTTCCGTTTTTCAGTGGGCAGACAGCTAGGCAAAAAACTGACGGTAGAATCCTTCTTCTCAACAAAATATTCACGATTTCAATGACAGAGGCCTAAACCTGCAAAGCGACGCTGTCACATGAGCCGCGATATTTTGAACCAAAGAGACCCGCCTTCTCGTTGCAGAAGTCGTGATAGCTGAGTTGCGGGCTCAACAAATCTGTGTCATCTTGAGCTGACACTGTTTAGCTGCACATTTATTCGGCCTGCGCTATAATGTACGTCAAGTATCCAAAACGATGTACCATGCGTCTGGTTGCAGAAAAGCTCGATTTCCTAAGAAAAAAAAATTAAGCACTATCCAACCCAAGTGGTCTTTAGAAAAGCACCCCAAATCCTGTTATTTAGCTCTGATAATGAGATGATCTCACCACGATGATTTGCTGACCAGAGTGACGCACCTCCACGCAGGCGACAACACAGTCCCATTTTGGGGAGTTCTTTACCGCTGGCATGAGGAGTGAAGAGGGTGTTTGCATTGATATTGCATGCGAGCCTTGCACCTCTCTAAAATTGTGCCTAAGCAGTTCTTTCCGCGGTAGTGCGCCAAGAAGGCAACGAAGCCAGAGTGCGTGCTCAGTGCCGGAACAATTCAGATGAATGTTAAAATAAATGTCGTGATCAACGCTTCCATTTCATCTCGATAATAACTCAAAAATCCCCTGCAAACCAAACGCGCTGTGGGAATACGTTCTACATTACTTTCCAGCGCCAGAAGGACAGCAAATTGCAGCTATCAAGCAGAAGCGGCGGCTCCGCAGCTCCACAGTCCCCAAAGAAGCGACCGCGCCGCGGCGCGCCAGTCGGCAGAAAATGGCCGCTCGGGAGAAGGACTCTGTATTCTGGTTTATGAGTTACATGTATTGTTACTAAACTCTTGTGCTTACTTTTATTTCAGTTACAAAGCGACGCTAGGAAAAGGCGCGAAGGCCTCTAGAGCGGATTTTCTGAACGTTATAATTATTGCAGTAACGATCTTTAAAAGCAAAAAGTTTTCGGTGCTGATAATGATGAATCGACATTTATTGGGCCCGAAATAAATCCGTGGTGTACGTAGGCACCAGACGGGGTGGTTCCCTAGTTACGGGACCCATATGTTCCCAGCAGCTCCTGGCGCCTCTCCGTCAGCGCGAGCTGAATGGGAGGGCGGGCTGGATAAGAATGTGACGTATGTATGTTATGGGCCCTTATAATCTCCGCGGCTTTTCATGTCTGAGTCCGCTTTTGTTAGTACGCTGCACGACATGGGGGAAGGACACACAGACAGTTCTTCCGCAGAGGATGCACTCACCTCTCAGGTCAGTGCCGCGTTTAGGAGCTTTCATTTGACTTGTCTTCTAATAGAAATGAATGTCTTAAGATATAATCGACCGTTAATGTGCGCAAAGCGTGCTTATGCATTTGCGAATGGTCTCAGTTTGATACATCAATTGTTATTCAAGTTATCTTGACCGTCCTTTTTTTTTCGTTTTTTCACCAGCAGACAATAGCATCTTTCCAGTGCACCCGATTAGAACAGCGACTCCAACAATAATCGCTCGACATCTAATGCCATATTATTCAAATATGTGGACGACTGTTTCTTCCACCATGTGTTTTGAGGTGCTACCTGAACGAAAATATAGCACATGAGCACTAGAAGGGCATATGTGGAAGCACGGCACACCTTTTAAGGTGGCTGATAATGGTCATGTAAAACTGAGCACGAATCGTAATAAATTTCCTTGGTGCTCAATTTGTGCAATGTTGCAGCTGACATTTGCGCTGTAGCCTTGGCGACTAGGTTGTTTAGGTATGTCAATTGCCACAAGTGTCCTTGCTTCCCTGAGCACGCATAGTGCAGAGGTCTTAAGGAATTTTTTTCGGCGGAGTTGAAGTCTCCAGTACACTAACACTTCAACGCGTTTAAGTCTCATTTCAAGGATACGCAAATAAACCCCGATGAAAATTTCAGTAATCTTGCACGTGCGGCGGCGTGAATAAATATTTTAGAATGACTTCCGTAAGACGAGACTCTCAAGAAGAAAACATGCAGCGCTGGATTTCAAATTCAGTACATAGAAGACTGCGTAGAAAGCACTTTTTTTCAAGCAGTGCCTTTGCTATTTACAGGAAGACTGCTCCCAGCGCATTCTACTTCAGCTGACATGCTTTTAATGAAAAAAAGAAGGCATACCGGCCTAGTCCTATTGTGCGAAACTCTCCTCTTGGGTAGCGAATCTCAACCTGCAGAGGCGACGCCAAATTTCTTAAGGAAAAAGATTTACTAATTCTATTGCAGGCATTCTCTTTCTCTGCGAATGTTCCGAACACTGCCACAGAAAATATCCAGCATGTTGCATCAAAACTATCTCGAATTATCATTTACCCACAGTTCAGTAGACGAGATTTATTCGTCTTTCGGAAAAGTGCGCGAACGTTTGCTGTATGGTAGGCTGTACTACTTCCTGTTCCAGAATAATCTACTGCACAAAATTAGTGTGGTTTCACGCATGGCCGTAGTTCTGTTCAGGCTCTCTATCGTTTGCGGGAGTTATTATTTACGTATCAGCAACAAAAACTTCCTGTGGTTCTCATCTCTCTGGACTTCAGCGGTGCATTTGATAGTGTTTGCCACCCTTTGGTTTTAAATTGTTTAAGACAACATCGTTGTCCAGGAAATTTATATTCCCTCTTGGCTTCTTTCCCAGATAACCGATATTTGACCTATCAATCTCTTTCTTGTACTCTTTCTGTGCATTATTCTGTCGGCATCCGCAAGGTTTGCCTCTTTCACCTTTACTTTGGAACATTTTAGTTTATGACCTCCTAAATCTCCCTGTCCCCTCACCTATCCACATTCAGGCATATGCTGACGACACTATTATCCTTGTCCCTAGAAAGACTAGCCGTGAGTTGTCAACATTGGGTTCAAATGTTTTAACATTAATCCAAAACTGGTGTTGCAAGTATCGTGTTCACTTAAACCCTCAAAAGTGTTCTTATGTTTTCTTCTTTAATGGAGTCCCGGCGTTGCGTAAACGTAAGCCAACTATACGCCCAGACAACTACAGTCTCAAGTGCGAACCCAATATTAAATTATTAGTTGTTTTTGACTCCCAGCTAAGCTTTATTCCTCATGTTAATCATTTGCAAGAGAAAATTATTGCATCTACGACCAAGCTCCTTAATTGGTTCCGTTTCCATTTTCGTGTTTCTCCATCGCATTTGCGCCTAATGTATCATCAGGTTATTCTTCCTACATTCACCTATGCCGCCCCAGCTTGGTTGTTCCATTGTCCGCTTTCCAGACTCAGAGATCGTGTCTTATCGTTGCAACGCATTCCGCTTCTTGCTCTTACTGGTGCCTAGAGTACTACGAGAACTGTTGCTCTTCATGTCCTTGCCAATGTTCTTCCATTGCCTATTTATCTGGACCAATTATGTGCAGAGTTTATGCTTTTTTACATTACGGCAACCCGTTGTCTGCGGCAAGACATTTTATAACCCGTCTGAAATTCAGCCTCTTCTTAATATCTGGTCTGACCATCCCTCATTGAAATTGAAATTTTCTTTTGCTCAACTTAGTTATCAGGAAGCCTTGGCTTTTTCGTGTCAACGCGCATTGCATATTTACACTGACGGGTCATTCACTCATCACAGTACTGGTGCTGCTTTTTTGTTCTTAGCTCCACACAAAATATTTTATACGTTCATCGCATATCCTTAGAACCACCTTCAAGTGTCTATGCCGCTGAGCGTGTAGCATTCCATTCTGCTGTTGAGTTTGCTATTAATAACCCTCCTTCTATGCCCGTTCATTTCTACACTGATTATCTGCTTTCTGCCCTGTGTTCAGTGACTTCATTTAACCCGACAATTATTTCCATTAAGAAAGATCTCTATCATTTGTCTTCTCTTGCCTCATTTCTTTTATTTCATATCCGGAGTCACTCCGGAATTTTTTGGAAATGAGTTAGCCGACCAGGCTGCTGGTAGTGCTGTTCAATATGGCCATTTACACACTTTTACCTTTTCACACCGTTGCGTGCTTTCCCGTTTACACCATTCTTCACTTCTTTTATGGCGAACTTATTGAGAAGAAAATAATAGCGGCACAGAATTATTTAACTGGATCCCCGATACTCTCAATATTCCTTCCATCCGTCTACCTAGGAGTCCTCTTTATACTTTACTCACTGGGCATGGTCGATTCCCTTTCTACTTTTAAAAAAATTGGCTTACCACCTTCAATTTGCTCATGCGGTGTTTTGTCCGAAAATGTGAGTCATTTCTTCCGGAATTGCTCCATTACTGCTCCTTTAGTTTCCCGTTTAAAGGCTCTCTGCTCATCTGACAGTACACTGTCTACTTACCCCTCTCTTTTGAATAGCGCTGCTGCTTGTGCTGTTCTGATTCAAATCGCTCATCTCATCAGCAGCACAGTTCCTACACATTCCCGATGATTTCCTTCGTCACTCTCTGCACAAGCTCTGTACAGAGCAGTGCTCTGTGTTCCTTTGCTGGACAAGGATGCATCTCTCTGTGGCCTAACACTGTGTTTGAACCAACTATGCCTGTGACTTTGTGCTGACATTATCTGTGACTTCATCTGTGCTTCTGACTGTCTGTGTTGCCGGGTCCAACTGTGCCTGTGGCTTTATCTGTGCTGACATTCTCTGTGACATTATCTGTACTTCTGTCTGTTCTGTGCCTTTGGGGTTTCATGTTTTTTGTTGTTTCTATTTTCCTTCTTTTCTCTTTAAGTTTGTTTTAGTGTTTAGCTCCTTTTCTTTTTTGATTGGCTTTAAGCCCGGTAAAGCGTTGCTGGTCCGGGCTTCCTCTCTCTCTTTCATTTATTTTTTTTACATTTTTCTGAGAGGACCAAGAAAAGGGTAAAGGGCTATATTTAGGCTCTAAGGGATGGCATTATGTGCGGCTCCGGATTAATGCCGACAACATGGAGACAGTCGATATATATAATCACATATATAATCTTCTCATAAAAAGTTTCCAGGCACCCGGCCTCTTAGTTAAAGCAGCATGGCAAGTTTCCAAAACCCCACGGCGTCCATCGTTT
Source organism: Amblyomma americanum (assembly GCA_030143305.2). Lineage (NCBI taxonomy): Eukaryota > Metazoa > Arthropoda > Arachnida > Ixodida > Ixodidae > Amblyomma > Amblyomma americanum. The sequence continues at coordinate 10,713 of JARKHS020007909.1, read as the reverse complement.
TAGTGAATTCTTCCCGTCAATCAAATTATTGCGTCCACGCCGGACGCGAATCGCAAACCGGCGGGGTGGCCTTGTGTTGGAGCATCCGCCTCGAAATCGGGAGCTGCTGCGTTCGATCCCCAGTTCTGCCGTATACGCACTGGTTTTCTATTGGGTACAAGATTTCTGACGGGCTGGTGCTCGCTCTTAAATATATCTTGCACGAAACCATTGCGATGAAGAAGCTGTGATTAGCTGCGCCGTCAAACAACTTAAATCCACCTCGTGCGGTAAACCCACTTGCCCAGAAAAGCGACAGGACCGCCTAAAGGAAGAAGCTGTCTACCAGGAAGTTAATGCATAGGCGACTGAGCCAAATTTGTACCCAATGGTAAACACAACATGGTAATAAAACCTTGAACGTTTTCGCAGCTCACGTCGGAAGCAGCACTGCACACTGAGACTTTATATCCGACGTTATCAACTTCGCAGCGCCTCCTCCTTGCGAGCGGTTATAGTAATGGACGAATGAATGGTACATCGCAGCCTATGTGACATTGGGCAAAGTGTTGTATTTGGCTGGGCAGTCCAGCTATGCTTAATCAAGCACACAGCGGAATCAGAACACGAACACATCACTGCCGCACCAGTATTGTCTGCGACACACTCTTTCTTTTTCTTGCGTTATTTATATGTCCGCTTTACCGTATCCTTGTCGAGCGGCTGCTTCCAGAAACGTATACTCTGCGTTATGTGTAAAGGCATGGATCTGAACATGTTCTAATTATTTGTTTATTCAATACTGCGGAGTTGCTTGACTCCAAGCAGAGGTGAACACAGATACAAGTAAAAAATAAATAAGATATAGACAAGCGTCATGCAAAAGCAACCAGATGATGCGAAAAAAAATGTTTTCAAATTTTAACGACGGCGTTACAGTACTACCCATGCCTCGACAATGATAAGGAGACCAAGTCAGTGTGTTCTGGATGCACTCACCGCCCAAACGCGATGCAGAGCTGCCTACTCGGGCCGCCGGCAGCGTTCAGCGATCGTCGCCTGCGCCGATTTTTTTTGGATTGGAAAACGTTTATTATCGGCTTGAGTTAGAAATGGCTTGTTGATCTTGTTAGGTGGCCGTCAGTGGAGACTGGCGGCGACCTCTTCGGCTCTCGTCGCCACCTGTACTTGGGTTTCCAGGTCGGAGCTGAGCAACAAGGTCTCCCACGGGCCCGGGAGCGCGAGCCTCTTGAGCGATATTGGTGGGGGATCACTCGGACAGTCCCAGAAGATGTGGTCTACGGTGGCTTTGCCGCCGCATTTGCTGCACTCCGGCTTAAATCTATCCGGGTACACATGGCCTAGGACAGCTGGATTAGGGAGAGTTTTTGTTTGAAATTGTCTCCACAGTACCTCCTGTTCTTTGTTTAGGTTTTTATGCGGAGCAGGGAAGGTTAGCCTTTCTAGCCTATAGTGCTCAGTAATCTCATGGTAGGTAGTAAGGCTGTCTCTCGTCATTTAGACGTCCGAGTTATCACCCACAGCTCGGCCGATAGATCCTCGAGCTTTATCGTGGGCTGCCTCGTTCCCCGGGTCTTTCGGGTAATTCCTGAGAATTCCCAAGGAGATGGGAGATATTCTGCCCTTGGCGAAATTGCCAATGGCTGCTTTTGAATCGCTGACAATCACTTCTGCTCGCGGGTTCGTCAACGCCAAGGCGATTGCCGCTTCTTCGGCTATTTCTGAACAGTTGGTGCATACTGTCGCGTTTGCTATGAGTTGGCCTTCCTCGGTCACCGCGGCTATCGTGAATGCTTTCTTGGGTGTTGGGTAAGCTGCCGCGTCTACGTAGACTGCGTCCTGTCGGCCCTCAAGTTTCTTAGCTAGGGCTTTTGCTCCGGCCTTGCGTCTTCCTTCGTGATAGACGGGGTGCAACGGTTTTACCGCGATTTTCCTTCGGAGGTTGGACGGGATTTTTCGAGTATCCGCGTTGAGCGGTTCCGCGTTTATTCCTAGCCTTTATAGGATTGCTCTACCCGCATTGGTTCTAGTGAGCCTGAGCTCTTGCATTCTACGATGGGCCTCAGTCAATTCGTCTAGCGTGTTGTGTAGGCCGAGTTGCAGTAACTTCTCAGTGGAGGTGTTGACTGGTAGACCTAGGGCTGCCTTGCAGGCCTGCCTGATGAGTCCTTCAATTTTTAGTTTCTCAGCGTTGTATAACTGTAGATAGGGGAAGGCTTACTTCATCCTGATGATGACAAAGGCTTGCACCAACCGAAAAACATAATCTTTTTCCTTAACTCCTGTTCGCTATGCGTCGGATCATTCTAATGGTTTGGCGAACTGAGGCGTTTGATTTTTCGATTATTTCGGTATTTTGGCGGTTGTCTTGGATTATCATTCCAAGGATTCGGATGGAACTCACTTGTCTAATTACTTTACCATGCACTTGTATGATTATGTTGGCTGGCGGGAGGCTGGATTTCTGTCCTCTCGGAATGTCTCTTTGAATTAGGAGCTCCGATTTGGGATGAGAACATTCTAGTCTTACCGTTTTAACGTAGACTTCTATGTTATCGACTGCCCTTTGTAGGGTCTCTTCTACCTACCCATCATTTCCCTTCGTAATCTAGAGGGTAAAATCGTCGGCATAGAAAGTGTGTCTGAGATTAGGGATGGCCTCGAGGTGTTTCGGTAGCTCTACGAGGGCCAGGTTAAATAAGAACGGCGAGAGTACCGAGCCCTGCGGGGTCCCCCGACAGCCCGTGCTATAGGAACCGAGATTACCCCACCGAGCGATATATCTGCCGTCCTTTGGTCCAGAAACGATCTTATGTAATTGAAGGTTCTGAATCCTGGATTTAGCCTCGATAGGTTAGTGAGGATGGCCTCGTGTGACACGTTGTCAAAGGCCTTGTTTAAGTCTAATCCGAGGATAGCTCTCGTGTTCTTGCTTTTCGGGATTACATCTTCACTAAGTTGAAACATGACGTCCTGCGTGGACAGTTGGGCTCTAAAGCCTAGCATGAAGGGAGGTAGGAAGTCGTTATCCTCCGCGTATCCCTGGAGTCTGTTTAGAACCACGTGTTCCATTAGTTTCCCTAAACAAGATGCTGTCTTTCCAGCTTGAACGCGTACGCTTCTATCTTCGTTTGCAGCTGTGTTATCCTCTTTCTGAGGGCGCGATTGTGTTTTTGTTTTTTCCACCTCAACTGTAAGCTCAGGTGGGCGTCCCACATGTGTTCCAATTTGGGGTCGGTCGTGTGTTGCGAGGTTATCGCCTCTGTGTCCTCTGTGGTGGCTTTTACAGCTTCCTTCAAGGCGCGGGTCCACTCGTTCAGGCTGCCGATTTTTTTCGGAGCGGTTTTGTCCCTAATTTTGCGGAAGCGGTCCCAATCTGTGTCTCGTTTTTAACTAGGGAGGTTTGTATGGGGCCGTCTCTAAGGTTGTTTCCACTATGTAGTGGTCGCTTCCTAACGTGAAGCCTTTATTTGTCCATATGGCTGAGTTAATGTTTTTACTAAGGGCCAGACCGGGAGTTGTGTCCATGCTGACGCTATTGGCTATCCTAGTAGGCGCTTTGACGTCGTTAAGGATCGTCATACCCTCGTCTTGTATGGACTGCTATAGCGCCGGTCCTTTTACGTGCGCTATCCGGTATCCCCAGGCCGGGTGTTGCGCGCTGAAATCGCCTGTCACTACAAGTTGGGATTTCCCTGCTAGTTTTACGGCCTTACGGGTAATGTCGGAGGTTGCTTTAGTTCTGTCCTTGGGTGAACTATAGATGTTAAGAATGTAGACGTTTGCATCCCCTTTTCTGCGCGGCGGGATATCCACTAGCGTGTGCTGGACCTTTGTGTCTTCGATTTCGTGTTGTATGGCTGCGATGTTGCGTTGAACGAAAGTCGCGGTGACCGATATACGTTTTTCGGATCCGTGTTTGGGGGGAATTTAAGGAGTGTAACCCGTTAATTTGATCGGGTAACTGGCTTCTTGTAGCGCTATGACATCCGGTTTTTCGGATAGCTGCTGAATATGAAGCTGCAGGTTGCCGCGTTTGTTTTTGTAGCCCCTGCAGTTCCACTGCCAGATCTTAATTTTCTGAGGTCGAGGGACCATACTGAGTTGTTTGAGGGGGGCTTCGTGGCAGTTGCTGCACGAGCATTTGCACGGTAGCTTCTAGAGCCGCGAGGCGGTCTAGTGCTGTTAGACGTTGTAGGATTTGTTGGAGGGTCGGTCCGACTAGTGAGTGATTGTCTTTGGATCCCTGGTTGTCTTTTTCAAGTTTGTCTAACCTTTCGTTTATGCGCGCAATCCCTTTAGAGGGGACGGTGGTTTTTGGTTTGGGCTGCGGCTCACCCTCTGGAGATGCCTCAGCTACTCTCTTCGCGTTAGCGTCTATATCTGTCGACGGCTGTCTCTTTAGCGTTCCGCGGTTAGCGTCCGTATCCATCGCATCCTCGGTTACGATTTGGGTCGGAGTAGGTTGAGCCGGCCGCGCGGCTACCGGATTGTTGAGGGGGATATAATTGGGACCTGTTTTGACGAGTTTTTCAAGCTCGTCTAGACGCTTACGGAGTGCAGCATTCTCTTCTTTTAGCTTTCTATTTCGCTCCAGAGACGCGCGCGCCCTAGCGTCGCTTGGGAGACAATGTCCGCCCAGCTCACCTGTTTTTCGGCGTTCTGGGTGGTGCTGCTGCTTCCTGAGAGGGGAGGTTTCTTGCGCTCGTTGCTCCTGCTTCTCGGGACGCTTGATCCGCGGTCGTCCAGGGGCGCGCAGGAGGTAGACCGGTCCGTCAACTGACTTTCGCTGCGGCGCCGGCTCGACGACCGTTGTCTGGATCTCGAGCGTCGTCCGGGGTTGTCGTCGTCTTCCGACGAGAGCAGGGGGTACCGATTTCCGGCCGGTGGCTTCTTGGCCTGGGGTTCGGTTTCTCGACGAAACGGTGCTTGCAGTTGCAGCTTCCCATAGCGTGCGCACCCTCGCAAATGATGCATTTGGCCTCGCAGCCAGGGGGACTCGTCTACCTCCGGTGGCGGGTGCTCCTCTCCGCAGCGACGGCAACGTTGGCTTTTCAGTCTGTAGCACACATCGGCTCGGTGCCCGACCTTGCGACAGTTGAGACATGTTTCTACCCGTTCTTTATACGGATAGCAGGTGAAAAGACCTGCTTGGAAAATCATTTCCTTCGGCGGTTTGGTCGCCTGCGCCGAGTAAGGGGGACGCCAGGAATACACTTCACCATATTCGCGCTCTCTGTCGTGCACAAGATTGTGATAACGAGAAAAAAGAAAATGTTGATTGTATACTCATATATGCATAGGAGAGACTACTCAGCCACCCCGCATGTTTACTATGTGAGCTGTTAATGGGAAGGCTGGTGGACATAGCGTTTATGGGCACAACGTCCTAGAAATGAAGATAGACACTGGCAGCTGGAAGAGGAGAAGAGCGCCGTCACAAAGTGTACGATTCTGCTACAGACGATGCGGTGAGTGGAACAGCCGAAAACACACAAAACAAAAAGGAGCCAATTGCATGTGGTCAGTACTAGATCACTAAAGTCACAGCTCCCACGAGGGATGCAGATCACGTGACTGAACACCACGGCTACTCTCTCTGCATGCTTCCTTTTCGCAGAAACTTGCACTTCCTCACTAGGTTCGGAACTTGACTGAAATTTTCTTCGTTCCATATTAACCCCTGTTTAATACCACACAACCTTATCCTTTCTGTTAATTTACTATTTCAAGCCCCCGTTTCTTGCCGGCTTTCTCTACGCAGGCTACCATGGCAGCGCTTTTTCGTCGACGTGTAAATCCTCTGCTTCACGAGAGCTTCCCTTTCTCTCTCTGCCCCGTCGCTGTCAAACTCATCGGCGCTGGGGGCCTTCCCACACTGACGTGTACTGACGAGTTCGAAAGTTTACGGGTTCTCGGAAAGGAGTTGACTGTAGCTCTGCCTCTCGACCCCGTCGCGTGGTATTCCTACCTGCGGATAGAGCATGCACGTACCCTCATATTTTTACACTTTTCAAGCCACTAGAATGCGTGACTGCGCCAGAATAAACTTTTTTCCGCAAACCCGCGTCACGTAAACATTTGATCGCGTCAGTACATACAGAGAGATGGATGATTACCGTTTACGTATTCATAAAATTAACGAGAACCAATGTCATTGCTGCGCCAAGAGCTGGGGGCGCACTCGCAAAGCAGGCGCCGGTAAGCATAGACAACTCGGCAAGGATGGCGGCCGCAGAGAGGTAAAGTTATCAGACAGCAGAACACACAGGAAGCTGACGCTGCGAATAAGGCAATACATGGAATTCTAGATTCTAGGAGTTTTCTCCAAAAAATGATGAGTGCTCTGCATTCTAGGGCTTTAGTTTCAGACGCGCAGTTTAAAAGAGACGCTGAGAAAAGTTTACAGTAATTTTCTTTTGGTAGAGGTCGATTCTTAGGCTCTTTCTGGCTGTGATGACGTCTATATCTGAGAGCAGAAGACACAACTAGGGCCGGGAGAATTGGATTTGAATGTTTCTCGAAACTCGATTTAGACTTGTGACGTCCGTATTGAAAACGAATCCCTGCTCACCGTTTTGAAGTGAATAGTAGATGCCTAGCCTCAAGGACCTGCGCATAATATATCTCTCTTAAGGTAGCATAGGTTTCTTGCGAAAACTGCCGGCAGTGGCGAGACCTTCATTTCATTTTTTTTTTACCTTTTTCAGCTAGTTTTTTCGCGAAGGTTGCATCTTTATTATCAGAAGGCGAAAGTCGATCGATATAGGACAACTACAATTTGTCACCATTGCTCTTAGAAAACTAATACCGGCAACGCAAGCAGAGACGGTCGCCAGAGTGAACATCCATGAGTACAGTGAAAAAAAAAAAAACGAAATTGATTAACAATTGTGTAAGCTGAAATTTTTGAGAAGAAAAAACACGTTATATCGTCACGTGGTTTTGACGGCCGGCATGAAGGAATACAACAGACGATCAGGCTGGCGCTGAACTTAAGCAACGTGTACGGCGCTTTTGTGCCCACAGACTAACGATGTCTAAAGTAGTAAGTGCAACATCATCATCATCAGCCTGACTACGCACACTGCAGAACAAAGGCCTCTCCCGTACATCTCCACTTAACCCTGTCCTGTGCCAGCTGCTGCCAGCCTATACCCGCAAACTTCTTAAACTCATCCGCCCACCTAACCTTCTGCCGGCCCCTGCTACGGTTGCCTTCTCTTAGAATCCACTCCGTTAACCTTAAGGGCCAGCGGTTATCTTGCCTTCGCATTACATGCCTGCCTAAACCCATTTCTTCCTCTTGAATTCGACTAGGGTGTCATTCACTCGCGTTTGTTCCCTCAGGAAACAAAAGCGGGTTAGCGACATCCTAGTCCATTTTTTTTATTTATTGGTTACATCATTTCCTTACAACCGGCGGAACTCAGCCTTACCGCTTTGCTTGTGTAACATAGCTTTTCGAACCGTCAGCTATCTCCCTCATTTTGTAATACGCATTGTATGTGCTAGGACACTGACTGGAACACTTAGCTTTCGAAGCGGGTATGTGGAAGTAGCGGCGGCGCTCCTGGCTTATTCCTTTAGCTCTTAAATAAAACATGACAGTTTGCTACACGAGACGTCACCAGACAACTCTTTAAAAAAAAAACACGATCTCGCGCGACGGCTCCACGCTGTTTCAAATGGTAGTCGACGGAGCAGGGGTCTTATCCCGAAAGTTCCATGCCACCTTTAAATCAAGCGTGACCGAGAGCTATATGTGTTCCCAGCCCGACGACCGCCTAGTGAGGTTGAGGTTGAGGTGTTGAATGCTACAGGTGGGGTTAGCCTTGCTTTATCTGCCGGCAATTGCTCCACCGCAGCGTCCCTTCGTAATTAACAATGCCGCATCTACCGCGCTAAGCGCACAGTCTCTTATAATAGCACACATTCTCTCCCGCAGTCACCATCTATATATGCACACAATCAATCCACACAGTTCACATCACAGTCCACTCCAGAAGTCACCATCTATGCACATATTCAGTCACCGTAGAACATAGGCCATTTTAGTGCCACACTCCATACACACATTCACTCACAGTATAAAGTAGTCCACTCCGGAAGACACCATCTACGCACACATTAAATCACAGTAGGCCATAGTCCGTTCCTGCTGTCACCATTTAAAAACAAGATCCGTGTTGTTCTGCAGAAATGTTAAAAGAAGGCGTGCATGTCCCTTCTGCATGTCTGGTTTCCACTCGGGTAGACAATGTCCTGCACTGTGCTGTGACGGGTTCCTGTCTTCTTGAAGGAAGCGAACATCACATGCCTTTCCGCGTTGTACTCTGGGCAGTACATAATATAATGTTCGATATCCCCGCACACACCACATAAAGAGCAGAGCGGAGACGATGCTATGCCGGTCTTATGCATCCATGCAGGAGTGCGAGCAGAGGCCGTGCGAATTCGATGTAGAAGGGTCGCCTGAGATCTTCTCAGTCCCTTGGTCACACATGGCTTGTGGCTTGTAGGACGCACTCCACAGGGTACTGAAGTGATCGAGCACCGTTTTCTTGCAGAGACTTTTCCCATATTGAGGTACTTTTTTTTATGGAATCCTTAAGAGAGCTTTATGGGCGAGACTGTCTGCCACCTCATTACCGTTGACTCCTATGTGAGGGGGCACCCACTGGAAATGTAGAGTAAAACCTCTGCTGTGCAGATTCTGCACCAAGCGCAGATAGCTTAGAGACAAGGCGTCAGTAGGGAATCCGCGCTCTAACCTCTGAAGGGCAGATTTTGAATAAGTTAGGATGACAACAGGTTGAGCCGGACAAGACCCTAACTTCCGTAAAGCCGCCTCAATAGCAACACTTTCAGCCGTTGTGGAGGATACGACAGCAGTACAGCGTACGGACCCCTTACAGTCCAAGGAAGGAATGTAAAAAGCCGCTGCGCTAGCTTGTTTGACCTTGTCCACAGAACCATCCGTGAAAATTTGAAGACGGCAGGCATACTCTGTTTCCAAGTATTCCAGTACAAGCGAACGCGTTGCTCCCAAAGGAGAGCTGCGCTTTGCGCTCACATGGGGAATTGTGACCTTACAGTCGAGGGTCGGAAAAGACCAGAGGGGTTTCAACCGTTTCATTTGCCTTCGGACATTAATGCCTAAAGAACTAAGAGTATTGAGTGCCAAGTAAGCCTTCGACTCATATCTCTTGCAGAGCTGCTGGAGAAGGGATCGCCCAGCTACCGTCTCTCCTAAGCGGTCAAGATGCATTCATAGTCTCTGAGAAGCGATAAGGCTAAGAGGTTTCGATAGGGACTCATGAAATACTGCCTTATTCGCAGCCGCCTGGGGAACTCCAATGGCTCTTCTTAGGCCCTTTCTGTGGACAACTTCGAGACGCTCAAGTTGTGATGCCGAGGGGGAAATTAAAGGTAATTGATACAGTATGCAACTGACCACCAGCGCTTCATGCAGTTTGACCATTGAAGAAGGATGGTTTCCCTATTGCTCACGTGCAATTCTACGGATAACATTGAGACGAGAACATATAGATGAAACAATCGCGTCTACAGCTTTTCGCCACTGTAGACGGGAGTCGATAATGACGCCCAGGAAACGCGCGTGGTTGAATTGACGGATGCAAGAGTGACCGAGGACTATCTTCAACCGCGCTTGACGTCTTCCTAAACCTGGAAACAGAATAAAGCCGGATTTGTCCACTGACAGAGACAACCTCACACCTTGAAGGTAAGCTTGTGCCGAAAGTATAGCCTGTCGAGCTATCAGGGCTAATCGCTTGTGTTGGTAGCCAGTAATCCAAATACAGATGTCGTCAGCATAAAGTGACATACGCACTTGCCTGCAACTTTTTTTCAACGAATCGGGTAGGCCAGCCATTACGGCGTTAAAGAGCGTGGAGAAAAGAACACTTCCTTGAGGCACACCTCGTGATAGAACCCTAGACCGCCTAGTGCGCTTCTTATCGCCGACTTGTTCATTTTTTGCTTACTGTTTGTAGGCGCAAATACACAGAAAAAATTCATTGGTCTACGCCAGCCAAATTGTCTGGCGACTGCGATCATGGGTGTCGTCACCACACGTGTTAATAGGCTTTCGCATGGTTAGCTGATTAGTTCGCCAAACGCGCCTAAGGCCTTTGCTTGCCCCACGGTCTTTAGCGCTGTTCGCTTTTTAGAGTGAAGGACAAAGTGCTTTATACAACTGCAGCCGGGAATACAAATTGGCCGGGAATCGAATTTTAAAGGAAGAAACGCGCGTCCTGTTAACGTTGTTCGCAACCTTAGAGAATTCAGCTCAGCGGTTCTGCCATCTAGGGGCAGTGGACTTCACGCTTCGTTTCAGCACGTGCCACCATGCGGTGATAGCATCCTGGGGCGTCCATCCGTAGGTATTTTCTGTGCTTTCTTTTCTTATTTGGTGAAAATTGTGATCAAAGCGGGGAGGTTTCTTAAAAGGATCAGTACGTTGGCATAGACTCCCATATTCTGTAAAGGGAAACATAATTAGAGTTGAGTCTAGTCGTCTACGTTGCCCAGCTTTCCCCGAATAGCAGCTTGGGCTTGTTGGTTTTCCATCCCGATGTTAACAGCGCAGAACGTAGACAGGACATGTGTGCTTCTCTTCTGGTGTGCCGTCTGTTAACATCAGCATTTTCTCCAGTTCTACAACCTCTTGCGCAGTGAATAAACGGC
>JARKHS020007908.1:0-57900 GCA_030143305.2 Amblyomma americanum | reverse complement strand
GGGTGTGACATTCCCGTAGAGCCAATGGGGACGATTTTGAAATGCGACGGTGGCGGTGCCTGGGAGTTGGCGGTAAAAACATAAATTGCTCAAAACTTTGCTCGCTATGCTTGCGCCGGTCGCTGTCGTCTGCTGCCACTGCGCTGCAGCGTTGCCCGCGGCGGCACTGGCGGCGCAGACGCGTTGTGTCATTGACTCCAGCCGCGTTTGCTGCCAGATACCAGGATCGCTGCAATCGTTCCGACCGTGGCGACACTTATGGCGCGGACGCGCAACTTGCAACATGCCACAGCACTGGCGCCGCCAAGTTCATTTACACTGATGCCGGCAGATAGCGCTTCAGTGGGTGCAGTTAGATCAATGTGCTTCTTCGATTATCAGTCCCGGACTCACCGCGGACTCGCCATGACGCCAGACCGACGCTCGTTTTTCTCCGGCAGGGCGCGAAGCTCCGCCCACCAGTCCGCTGCCTGCCGGAAGCGCGCTCGATTTTCTCCGTCCGGCTCACCGTGGACTGCCGGAGCTGCCGGCACCCGCACGAGCCGGCAGCTAGCAGACGACGCTGCCAGAGACGATAGCAGACGATCGATTCACGCGCCTGCGCATTTGGCGCCTCTGCGCTCATTTACGCGCGCTTTCGCTCCTTTGTTTGCTCCTTTGTTTTGACGTGAATGGTTGCGCGACATGGCTGCTGAAATCGTTGTGCTGGACGGAGTGCAGACGCTCGCGTACCCGGAGCTTGGCCCGGACGGCATGCCCGTCTTTGAAGAAGGATTGCCGGTTTATGTCACTGATGGTACGTACTGCTTTTCATGCGTTTGCCTCCTGCTTGGACTATCATAATTCTTGTCGCACTTATGAGCTAAGCATCGCATTTGCAGGTGGCGTTCGACTGCGGCTTGCAATTCGCGAGCAGGAAGCTGCAGGTGCAGTTGGCTCAGACAGCGCCGAATCTCGCGAGCAGAAAGCAGCAGCTGTCAGCTCAGACAGTGCTCAGACAGATGAGCTTTGGCCGAAGCAGAAGACTCTGCTCCTCATTCAACTCTATAAGGAGTTCAAAGAGAGCCCCGGGAGGCGACTAAAGACCAAGAAACAAATGTGGGAGATGCTGGCGGCGAAGATTACCGAGGTTTTCGGAGGCAACCTGACACCAAGTCAAATCGAAAATAAGTGGCGAACGCTAGAGCGGGGTTACAATCTAGTGCGGGAGCACAATTCTCGTTCTGGTAACGACCGTAGGTCGTGCGAGTTTGAAGAGTGAGTCCACTCTCATGATTTTCCTCTGAGTTGACACGTATTTAAGCATTAATTCGAATCACTCCTTTAAAACTGACGCGCCTGCTAACGTAGGTGGGTGTCATTTGTTATGCCCAGGGAGCTCAGTGAGCTGCTAGATAAAAGCCACGCCGTGAACCCGCCGTGTTTGCTGGGGCCCGGAGTTGCGCGGACCCAAAGCGAGTAAGTTTATTACTCTTTATCGCCCAATCACTGGTTTTATTTAGTCATATATGTTTCTTCCGGGAGTTGAAGCAGTCGAAAGAAACGTCAGAGAAATGCTGGGATTCTGATAGTGATTATCCGGGAATTTTCGTTTACTCTTCTTTTTTTTTTTGAAGTTGGTCGATAAATTTGAATAACTGTTCCGTAAGCCCACTTAGTTTTATCCTCATAGTGCTAATTTATTTAGTTTTTTTAATTTATTTTTCTCCTCACCTACAGTGCTAACACGAATGAAATTTAGGTTGTCGATACTCCTTTAAAGAAGCACTATAAGGGTTTTTATAAGGGTTTTTAAGCTGTAAATCATGGACATAGCTAGATTCATGAAAAAAAAGATAAGTTTTCTTCAAGATCATTCAATTAATATCAGCTTTACTCAAGTGAGCCTTTTTCATTGGCACTGAACATTTACTACCTACATTTACTATCATCTCTGCAACCTGCACCCGTCAGCGTTCAGCAGAGTCCGGCTTCGGCAGTAGGAGACGAAAGCACCGGTGGCAGGGATGTACCCGTTGAGTGTCCATCCCAAGACCGACCAACTGCTGCAAAGAGGGTCCGCCTGGACTCAACACGTGCCGTGGTACAAGGCTTCTTCAACCACCTCCGCGAAGTTGAACAGAACCGACAAAAAAGGCACGAGGACCGCATGGCTGCTCGCAGGCAGGCCCACGTTGAGCGTCTTGCTGCGCTCGAAAAATTTGCTGCAAGATTCGAGCGTCAGCCACCAGATGTTGAGCCTGAAAATGAGTAGGCTAATTGCTTACAGTTTGGGTTTGTTTTCTTACAATTACAGGGTGACAAATAAGGCAGCTTGACTGGTCCGTCTCCCTTATTAAGGCAATCCGTGATTTGTTCCTCAGTTATATACGTTGCGTATTCGTAGTTACTGTTTTGGTTTGTTGCTGTTCAATCATCTCACGCATAGAGTTCCATGCAGGAAGTACAAATTTTATTTCCATTTCTGTTTGCTGTCAGTTTACATTGCACTGTGACTTCAAACGGTATTATTTACATGTTCAATAAAAATATTGCACAATAGTTTTGGCTCAGTCTTGAGTGCATATCTGAAAATATTCACTGGGGCACTTCACATGCAAGTTCTGCACAAGAAGCCTCCGTTGGACTACCGCACAGATTTTGCGCTATGCTGTCCCTTAAAGCAACAGCAAAAGCAGGTGCTTCGTTTGTTTCAACGGAATCAGTGGATTCAACGTCGGCGTCAATGTCTGGGCATCTGGCAAATCCTCCAGTGCATCAGCACGGCGCCTTGCCATATTGTGGAGCACACATGCTGCCAAGACAACATACGCAGCCTTCGATGTATCCCACACATCTATGTAGTTCAAGCGCTGAAATCGAGCTTTGACGAGGCCAAATGTACCTTCAATGACTACTCGTTGCCTAGTATGGGCACTGTTGAAAGTAGCCATCCATGGCTGCCAAGCTCCTGTCTGGCGATATGGAGGCAGAAGCCATGGCAGTAGTGGGTAAGCTGCGTCTCCTAGCAGGTAGCCGCCTGGAAATGATGCAGATTAATTGTTACCATGACCCTGAGCTATTGTATATACTATGCAAAAATAGAACACAAATTCTATGCTAAATATTTTGATCCTTGAAAGACCTTTCAGCCACTCTAACCACGAACTGAGTTTTGGTTTGCAGTTTTTGATGCTTTAAAATTATTTAATTGTACTTTGACAAATGGGTCGTGATATGGAGAGAAGAGAACGGTCACCAAACAATGTCAACTCGAAATGTTTGAAACAACACCCCGAAGATGCATTTGAAACAGGAACTGGGACAGAGAGTCAAAAGTGAAAAAAAAAATGAACATAAAGCCCCTTCTCGCACTCTTACTTGTGTGTGGCTACCCCCCCCCCCTTTTTTTTTCTTATTCTCTTCATACTGTTTCTACAAAGCGCCCTTAAGTTGCCAAGTTATAAAATGCTCCTTACCTTCGCATTTCAAAGCTGCGTCCTCGAACAGGAAGCTGTGCCGTAGGACTCGGGCGTCATGAGCACTCCCAGGGAAACCGATGAACACGTCCGTGAACATCATGTCCGCATTGCACACGCCTTGCAGTAATATTGAGTGAAATTTCTTCCTGTTGTAGTAGCTCTCTTCCGATTCGGTTGGCCTCGAAATGCGAACATGGCACCCGTCAATTGCGCCGATCACGTCTGGCAGGCCAGTTGGCTCCCCTTGGCGAGTTAGCAGAGCTCGAAATGCTCGCTTGTTTCTCGCCTGCTCTTCTCGATCCGGCCAGCAGATCTCCCGTGCACTTATGGACCACAGAAAGTCCAGTACTCGGCTTACAGCGACATGAGCCGTCGACTCACTGACATCAAACTTGTCAGCGATCTGATATAGCGCCCACTGCGTCCCGATGTAAGTAAGCGCTATAAGAACAGTCTTCTCGGCCGATATTTTTGGCCTCCCTCTCAGGCCCTCGGGATAGAAACACGAGCGCTGAAACTCCTCCACTAGAGTAGCTGCTGTAGAGCGAGAAAGGCGAAAAAGCTTGCTGAACTCAAAATCCAAGTAGCGCGGCACAACCTCTTCGACATATAATTGCACTCTGTGCCGGTTCTGCCGTTCCAGTTGTGCAAGTAGAAGGCACATTATAAATGTGTCGCCAAAATCCTCCTCGTCGGAATCTTCCGAGTCGGAACTATCGGACTCCAGCAAGTGGTCTGCTCCGAAAAGCGCGCCAAATTCCTCGACCGGCATTCTCGCGCCCCTCCTCGTTTTTTTCTGACTGCTGACTGCGCCGACTGCCCGCGGACGGCCGGCTGGCACCGCTCGCACGTGATCATGACGTAGCTTCCTGCTTGACAGGAAACCGCGAGCTGCCCGAGGACTATCAGAGCCCGGTAAATCGAAGAAGCCCAATGCCTCCTAGCCTCCTAAAGAACATGCCTGAAGCGTCTCCTCGATTTCACTGGGCCCACGAGATCGCCACAAAATGAGCTGAATGGCCGCTAGGTGGCACTAAAAGATGACCCTCAATTTCGCTTTCAATGGGTGGGAGACTGTGTGTTTGATGCACGCGCCCGATCATGCTGTTTCATCCTTTTGTCGGGCTTTGAGCAACAACTTTTATTTTTTAATGACAAAAAAATGATTTGAATGTCTCAGAGTGCAGCAAATGCTTAAGAAGCGTGAGCTGACTTCCACGTAATACTGTAAGTTCATAAGTTTCGATTTCGAAACCTGAAAGCGTGCTGTGCACGCCGTTCTATCATGCCGTTAGGAACTTTTGTCTGCTGCATAACTAAAAACTTTTGGACGGTTTACAACAAAAGTAACATGTTCGAAACATCCATATTGCAACAAGTGCTTGAAGTGGCTAGAAATGCCGCAAAATAGGTATTTACACTGCATAATGCGTGGTTGTATTGTACTGTTTCCAATGGCAAGACATCAACTACTTCGGACAAGCAAAAAGGGAAAATAACCCAGGAGATAGAATAAGAACCGGAAAAAGTCGGGAATTACCTGAGCTCTCAACTGTAGCCAGGTGACCGGTGGGAAAGGACTGCCTGGCGATCAGTCGATGGAAGCCGAATACGTTGTGGTAACCGGCCTGGGGAGTCGTTGGCCCGCAGGGGGCACATCACTCATATCTAATGTTCTTAGAACTTTGCGAAGCGCGCGTCTGTTACAATCTTGCTGCGGAGCATTGCGAGAGATGTTTCGATCGGGTGAAGCAGATCTTGGAAGGCCCAGCCTGCGCTGTTCCTGGTCATTTTTCCGACAAGCTTTCGCCGAATGGTACTTCCTTGAATAACGTTGACAAATTTCAAATAAGCCCATGTCCCTCTTCTCTATTTTTTCCGCAAGAAACACAACTCACTAGGTTCCTGTGTGATGCACACGCGCACAGTGACTTTGGGAGTAACACAGCAGGCCTGACTGACCGGATTTCTCCAAATAACAAGCACGTACGTGCGTTGATGAAATGACAACAGGAACAAGGGGAGTATCAGATATGTCGAGCGACTTGTGAATATTTGAAAAAACTGCGCTTGAAGGCACAGACACGAGCGAATTTTCAAGAAAAAATGGCATGCGTCGGTGCGATGAATGCGGCGGAAATCGTTTCTTATACTGCAGTTTCAAGAATTTTCGGGAAAGAGGTTTCTTGCTGCACATCTTCGCAACTGCGTTCTTGTCTGTTATGTCGAGTGCATGGTTTGTTAGCAACGGTTTGATGAACTTCTTGCATATAATATGGAGTAGTGCTTCCCTGTGGCCGCTTTCCTTGTTCTCACAGGTCAGGACACGCAAACCCGCGATTTTATTCACACTAGTTGTAGAGCAAGCATGTTTCCAGTGGCCTTTCAAGATGCGTTCGGTCTTTGAGCATGATATCGACGAACTTCTTCAGACCATGTAACACACTTCGGAGCACTGACGTCGGGTAAACGACTCTACCCCTGTCAATTAGTGGGCAGTCAAACTGTCTACAGTAGCATTTCCTTGGCTGGAAATGCAAGTTACAAACTGCGGAATAATTTGATGTTGTGCTTGGCTGCCAGTTTTTTCTCTAACTACCTTGAGCCGTCTATCCCGGAGTTCTAAGTGGTAAGGAATTTCATGGAACGAAACGCCGGGCTTCTTGCTTCGCCGACTGAACATGCAAACCGGAACGCAGCAGCAACGCATTTTCGCTCGCTACTCCCTCCAGCAACTGCAGTAATCGACGCGTTACTTGTCAAACGGTAACACTAAACACACCACACAAATAACATAAGAAACAGTGCACCAGAAGGCATACTTTTTGCTGCAACGGCAATTTCAACAAAATTCTGTGCTGCCTGCGTGTCGTCTGCTAGAATGGATGGATGGATGGATGGAAGGTAGGAGCATCCCCTTTGAAACGGGGCAGTGGTTGTTGCCACTATGCTCAGCTTTTTTTCTTTATTTTTGTTTACTCTGCTGTAAGTTGTTAATACAATTCGCCATTTCCTTTAAAAAACGTCTTCCTACACTTTAAAACTTATGTCACCTCTCTGCTTTTGTACCACCAATCGCTTTTTGCTAATTTCCACCTTTACCCGCCGCGGTGGCTCAGTGGTTAGGGCGCTCGACTACTGATCCGGGTTCGAACCAGACCGCGGCGGCTGCGTTTTTATGGAGGAAAAGCACTAAGGCGCCCGTGTGCTGTGCGATGTCAGTGCACGTTAAAGATCCCCAGGTGGTCGAAATTATTCCGGAGCCCTCCACTACGTCACCTCTTCTTCCTTTCTCCTTTCACTCCCTCCTTTATCCCTTCCCTTATGGCGCGGTTCAGGTGTCCAACGATATATGAGACAGATACTGCGCCATTTCCTTTCCCCGAAAACCAATTATTAATATTATTATTATTATCATTATTATTATTATTATTATTATTATTATTATTATTATTATTAATTTCCACCGCAGATTTATTTACATGACTATTGTTATCTCTAAAACATAAAGCCTCAGGAAAAGTGACTGTGCCTGCATCGACATCGGGATGGATACCATCGCATTTTAGGATGAGGTGTTCTATTGTTTCTACAGATTTAAGACATACAGCTAGGGTGGATGGATGGGTGGATACGGCTGAACCCTTTACATCGGGCGGTGGCTCAAGCCACCTAGCCATGTCTTGTGAAATTTTACTCCTGTCTTGCTTTTAGCCACCAATCAGATAACCTTCGCTTGGTTACTTCTAACCTCTTAAAATCCACTTTCCCTTCACTATCCCTTGTGGGGACCTGCCCTGCAGCCCCCTGAGTTTGCTTTCCCGCGAGGCACCGTGCAGCGGCGGTCTCACCTCGAGGCTGAGCGCATTCCCTTGTGAGTTACATTAACTGGCAAGAGAGGGCGCCAGCATCGCTGCGCGGAGACTGCCAAAGACCGCGCGCGGGAGAGGGGGCTTCGGCCAATACCACCTAGTCTAGGTGGTATTGCTTCGGATGGGATCGTCGGCCTGAGCGAACGCGTCGCTCGCGGCTCCGCTCTTCGCCGGCGGGGCGAGGAAACGACGGGGAGACAGGCTCCCGTAGTCGTCCCGTCCGGCCTTCGGAGTATATATCCCTTGCCCTAGCGCGGGCGAACATTCGCTCGGAACCTTGCTGGTGAGTCGGACGACCTCGATTCATTAGCGTACCTTGTTGCTAGCTGGCGTTATTGTTTCTGTAGCAATAAAGGCCTGTTTGTGTCAGCCAATGTGTCGTTCGTTTGTTCCCCCAGAGCAAGGCCCGCCGTGGTCGGCGAGCGCTCGGTAGCGTACGCGATCACGGGGTGGGGTCCGGCGACTTTGAACCGTGTCAGCCGCGATTGAGTGGGGAGAACCTACTTATCTCCCCATTCACCCCCACACCCTAAACCCCAATGCCTTGGGTAAGTCAGCCCCGCTGCTTCCCACTGTAGGGTGAAGCCCTTTACAGAAAAGTATCAAGTGTTCAGCCATTTCCTCCTCCTCTCCGCACGCAATGCACAAAGTGTCTATCTCCTGGTACCTGACTCTATACGTCTTTGTCCGCAAAAATCCAGTCCTGGCCTCAAACAACAAAGAACTTCGCCTACAATTATCATAGATATTTTCTTTGACAATTTCCTGTTTAAAGGTCTGGTATGTTCCCAGTGCCGATTTCGTCAGCATCCCTGTTTTCCACAAAGCTCTCTCTGTTTCTTTAACATTTTTCTTAACCGATAATTGCTGATTTGCCCCCTTACTGCTGTCCAGATATTTGCTTGTCAATTTTCTAGTTCGCTTTCTCCATTTCGTGTCAACATTCTTTATATACAGGTATCTGAAAACTTTCCTATAGCCCACCGCTTTTCCTCCATCTTTCTCAATCGTTCCTCAAATGCTATCTTACTGCTAGCCTCTCTGCTCTCGAAAGACGCCCATCCCATATCACCCTGTACCCCCTGATTTGGTGTATTGCCATGTGCTCCCAAAGCTAACCTCCCTACTCCCCGTTGCCTAATTTCCAGCCTTGCTTGAACATCTGGCCTCATACACAGGACTGCATTGCCGAAGGTCAGGCTAGGGACCATCACCCCTTTCCAGATCCCTCTTACCACCTCATACCTATTGTAATTCCACAGTGCTCTATTTTTCATGACAGCTGCATTCCTACTAGCTTTATTCATTACATATTTTCATGCTCTGTCAGATACTCAACACTGTTATTTATCCACACCCCAAGATACTTGTACTCATTCACTACTTTTAGCACGAACTCCTGTATTCTTTGCTCGCCGCCCTCTTCATTAAATATCATGACTGCAGATTTTTCCTTACTATACTTGAAGCCTAATCTATCTCCCTCTGTACTGCATATGTCTAACAAGTTCTGCAGGTCTTCCTTGTTGTCAGCCATTATCACTATATCGTCCGCGTATATTAGTCCCGGTAATGTCTGTTTAATCAATTCCCCTTGCTTGAAAAAAGATAGGTTGAAGCCTAGTCCGCTCCCCTCTAGCTTGGTCTCCAACCCTTGCAGGTACAACATGAACAACAAAGGGGACAGAGGACATCCTTGTCTAAGCCCCTGCAGTATCTCTACAGGCCCTGATACATTTTTTCCCATTTTATGAGCACTCTGTTACCTCTCTCTCTCTCTCTCTCTCTCTATATATATATATATATATATATATATATATATATATATATATCTTTTAAAAGATTAATTACTCCATTTTCCACATACAATGCGCCCAGTATGTCCCCCAAATGCTCCTCAGTAACGTTGTCATAGGCTCCCCTAATATCCAGAAATGCTAGCCATAAGGGCCTATGTTCCTTTTCCGCAATTTCTATACACTGTGTCAATGAAAATAGATTGTCCTCCAACCTCCTTTGTTTCCGGAACCCATTCTGTAGTTCCCCTAATATATCTTTTAAAAGATTAATTACTCCATTTTCCACATACAATGCGCCCAGTATGTCCCCAAAATGCTCCTGAGTAACGTTGTCATAGGCTCCCCTGATATCCAGAAATGCTAGCCATAAGGGCCTATGTTCCTTTTCCGCAATTTCTATACACTGTGTCAATGAAAATAGATTGTCCTCCAACCTCCTTTGTTTCCGGAACCCATTCTGTAGTTCCCCTAACACCCCCTCGTTCTCCACCCAAGCCTGCAATCTGTCCTTTATAATCTTCATCACCACCCTGTACACCACAGGTGTCACTGTTAGGGGACGATAGTTACTTACGTCTGCTTTGTCCCTCTTTTCCTTATATATCATGTTCATTCTACTTAATCGCCGTTCATCGGGGACTTTCTCATCCACTATCATTTTTGTTCACTACCTGTATTAATGTTTGCTTGGATTTTGGTCCTAACTTCTTTATCAACATAATCGGGATACCATCTGGTCCTGTTGATGTGCCACTAGGAACCTTCTTCTCTGCCCTTTCCCACTCTCCTTGCTCAAGTGAAGCTATTGCTGTAACCGGTCTATCCTCCTTCGATAAATTATGTACCACGTGCTTTGCTGAAAATTTTTCTGTCATCCTTGTTCCTATGTGTTTTATTGCTTCATCCCCTTCTAGTCGAATACCCTCATCTGTAACAATAAACCTTTGTTCTAGCCTAGTTTTATTACTCATTGCATTTAGATGCTTCCAGAATTTTTGGGCTGCTTTTCTATCCTTTTTATTTACTTTTGACATCCATTGGGCACCCTTTCTTCTAATTTTCTCATTAATCAAATAGGATGCGTCCCTTCTACACTTTATGAAGGTATCCCATTTTCTGTCTACTTCGGGTTTTGGTTCCCCCCTCTTGGAATATCTGTGTTCCCTGGACGTTTCCTGGCGCTTTTCTATTGCCCTCTTGACCTCCTCATCCCACCAACTCTTGGGTTTGCATCTTTTCCTTTTTTGCTTTACTCGCACCTTAGCTAGCTCTAGCTCCAGTAATCGAGTTAATTTGGTATAAGTCCATTATGTTTCACTATCCTCAAAAATTACTTTCTCGATTTGTTTGGCTGCTGCTTCCAATTGCTTTTCTGAGTAAAAATTCCCCCCTGATTGTTCATCTTGCTTCAGTCCTACATTGCTTTTTCTTCTGAAGCTCAACTTGATACGCTTGTGGTCACTACCTAGACTTCTGGAACCATCTTCATCTATGCTCATTACCCCTAATCTATTATACATCATCTGTGACATTAGTGCATAATCTATCGTCGAGTGCGGACTCCCCGCCTCCCATGTTATGAGCCCTTCACACTTCTCGGTGCTGTTGCATACAACTAAATCATGCCTGTCACACATGTCCTGCAGCATGCTTCCGGTCGAATCCGTGTACCCATCCAGGTCTTCTATGTGTGCATTCATGTCGCCTAATATAATTATCTCGCCCTGTCCTCCTAGCTCATCAATGTCACTTGCAATACATTCTAACATTTTCCTGTTTTCCTCTTTGGCATTAACCCCTGTCCACAGGTATACAAAGCCAAGGAGTGTTTGCTTGCCTGCCACTGTTCCTTTTAGCCATAAATGTCCCCTTCATCCCAGTCTAACCCTTTGAAAATTCATACTTTTATGAATGAATGCCCCAATTCCACCTCCCTTTCTGCTGCCCTCTGTTCTATTGCAATATTCCCATGCGTAGTCTGGGTTACAGGGTGCTTGCTCCATGTCTCTAAGATGTGTTTCCACTAAATCATATACCATTAATTCCTCCTGCCTTAACTGTTCTTCTATTTCCTCCCATTTCAGTCTATTCCTGCCACCTTGCATTTTAATGAAACCTATATCTGAATTAACTTGGCCCTGGCGCTTGCGTCTCTTTCTTCCCCTATGGTTACATTGTCCGTTTGATCTTAATTATTCCTTCTCTACACTGGTTCCTTCAGAGCTCTGGGTCCCCCCAAAAAAGCTGTTGCCTGGCGACCTATCCTACTACCCACCTTCTTGCCAGTGGCACCACCCTAGTGGATGCCATGCTGTGCAAAAGGGTGGGGCCTAACCTCGTACACTTCCCTCTTGACCTCCATCACCTCGTATCTTAGTCGTCAGCCTAATTACCCGATTAGCCTCAACTGTCATCTGACAGAGGGCCATCTGACAGCGCCGCCACACGGCGGACGCGCGCTCTACGGCGGGCCGGAAAACCCCTGACGCTTCAGGCATGCTCTTCAGGAGGCATTGGTTAGAGCAATGTTTGGGGCATGATGAAATTGAATCTTTCGAGGCGCGTGGGCTTGTGTTGCACAACGGCGGACCAGCTCTGGACTGCCCTACAAGAACAATGGGAGCTCTTACGGGCGAGCAGAGAGGTGGTTAACGCGCTCTACCATTCGCTGCCTGAGCGAATGGACGTAAAGCCACTGGAACGGGAAAAGTACCGCATTCGTTTTCTCTCGCCGCCGCGCAGGCGGGCCAGCGCGCGCGCGCTCCCGATTCGTTCTCCGCGGTGACGTGGTCGTTCCCCGCCATAAACGGTCCACTCGCTTCTTTCTCGCGGCCGCCGACAAACAGACCGCCCGGAGCATTACGTAGCACTTGCTCTTATGGGCCGAGATAAGCGTGCACAGCATTTCCAGTCGCGTAGCGACGCTTGTGCATTCATGCCTGCGTAGAGACTGCGCGCGGCCGTCACTTCAGCGGCGCTGGACCAAATATGGCGGCTGGTTGCGGTACTTTTCCCGTTCCAGTGACTTTAAATGGATGCAGTGAAGAGCCCACATGGCGGGAGCACGCGCTACTAGATTGTCAATTAAGCAGAATGTTCTTGGTACCATGTTTTATTTTCTTTATTTTTGCTCTTTTTGCTGCTGACAAATGCTCCAGCCTTTACTGCGCGTCGAGACAGAAGGACTGATTTGTTCCTATCTTGTGCTTGCACTCAAACTCGGCTCGTTTCGGTTTTGTTGGCGCTACTCGCTAATAACCAGACATTAAAATCTTGGTTTGAATTGCATTAACGTGTCTTTCTTGCTCATGACACGAACAGCTCTTACGCACCTGCACTGGACCTCCAGTGCAGCGTGGGCGTAACAGGAAGCGAGACACTAACCTGCGAGACCACAGCGATGCGGGCTGTCCTAGAATATGAGAAATGAAGAGCCTGCGCAAAGATGCAACCGGATTTAAAAATTTATTGTCGAATCTTTAAAAACGCCACAAACCTACATTTGCTCTGCTTTTCCGAATCTTCATTTCTTTGGACCACCGGCTTTGAGGCCGACCTGGAAGAGCGCTCGAGCGGTCTGAAGCCGCGCCACTTTAATGGTTTTTGGAGATAAACCGCAACGTGCTTTCTGCGCCCTCGTGAGCCGCGGCCAGCAGAGAAAAGTTGTGGAACAGTCAAGTGAGCGTGCTCATCCCGCCGGCTAGATACAAGCGAAAGAACAAAGTGGGCAGTGAAATCGAGCTGGGCTCCAGCTATGCTCAGCCACCGCAAGCATACCGAAATATTATCTGAGCAACAGTACGCAACACTTCGCAGCGCTGGTGCCAGTCCAAATCGCTCCCGGCCACGCTTTCCGTCATTCGTGTTAGGTGTGCTGACAACTGCACTATATTGCCGCATGCAAGGCGCAAAAGATTGCGACTGGATTTACGAGCGCAAGGCTAGAAGAGGAAGAAGCTGTAAACTCGCAGGGACTCTTTCTGGTTGACCAGTAAACCGTTTTTATCCTCGGGGTTTTACCGAGTCCTGACACTGGTGGAGGGGCTGGGTTTACAAAGGACTCCTTCCGGCAGTCCACAGCGGGTCCCGGACATAAACACGCCTGTCCATCGCGCTAGCCGCCGCCGTCTAGGCCTTGCCCCAGAGTACAACCTTCTACCGGACGACTCTTCAAACGTCAAAACTCGCCAGGTCTCTCAAGTTATGGCACCTTCCACCCCTACGCCGGTGACTCTTCACAACCCCAAGGCGCCAGAGTGTTTCCGCGGGAACGCGTTGGAAGATGTGGAAGACTGGCTCGACCAGTTTGAACGAGTGGCCAAGTTCAACCAATGGAGCGCGGACCAGAAGCTTTGCGACGTTTATTTTGCACTTCTGGATAATGCTACAACTTGGTGTGAAAACCACGAGGCCAACTTGTCGACATGGTATGACTTCCGCCGCCAGTCGGTGGACACTTTTGCCGGTCCTGGTCGACGAGAGAATGCACTGCGCCTGCTTGAAGTGCGCGTCCAGATGCCGAATGAAAGCGTAGCTATGTTTGCGGAGGACATGGCTCGACTTTTTCGCCGTGCCGACCCCGATATGACTGAGCAAAGGAAGCTACGACATCTCATGCATGGCGTCAAGGAGCAGGTGTTTGCCGGCTTGGTGCGCAACCCAACTCAAACCGTCAGTGAGTACGCCAAGGACGTTACAGCTATTGAGCGAGCCCTCCAAGAACGGTGCCGCATATACGACCGACCCTTCACCGGTGTTCCAACGACTGCGGCGGCGCTCACTGCAACCGATAGGACCACTCTTCGAGAACTCATTCGAGAAATTGTCCTCGAGGAGCTGCAGCGAATTATGGATACAAGCGTTCAGTCACCAGAGGCCGTCGCAGCAACCGTAAGGAAAGCGCTCCGGTACGCCCTGTAACCGTCTGTACCATACAACGAGTCTCACCCAGTTGACAACGCGGCAGCCATTTTCGAACCATACCAAATGCCACAACCCGACAGCAACACGGCCGTCATTACTGCGTCTTACTACGAGCCGGAGCCGCAACCCGCGAGCTATGCGGCAGTCCTTCGTCGCCCGCCGCCAGACCACGCCCCACCGAGCTCAGCGAGCCGTCAGCAGGCGCGGTTCTCCAGGAGCCTCAGTGGGCACGTCCTGGCAGCCCTCAGCCGCGCCGAACTGACCTGTGGCGTTCTTATGACAGCTGACCACTCTGCTTCTTCTGCGGACAACCTGGCCATGTGTATCGGTACTGCCGCTACCGCCAAGAGGGGCAGGCCTTTCCGCCTGGTTCTGCTCGACGCCATTTCGACGCTGGCCGTGCCCAACTCGAGGACCCGCCGCTCAGCAGGGAAGCCGACTCACCGGGCTTCCACCGCCGCTCCCCATCTCCACGGCGTTATTCTTCACCGACGCGTCGTAGCGATGCTGACGTTAGCGGACGGCGGACACCCAGCCCTCGCCGGGGAAACTAACCGCCGCAACCTCGCGAGGGAAGGTTGCCACCAGTCGAAAAGTTTCAAAGCCCTCACTACCGCCGCAACTGCCGACCGCAACCCGTGACTGACGCCGCTGTTCCCATTGACCATACCGCATTATCACTGAAAATACCGCCCACATTACCGCCGAACATGCCGCACCAGATGAGCAGCCCGACGACGAAACTGATAGCGCCGACCTTACCGCACTTCCGCCGCAAACGCCGAAAGAGACGAGCAACCCAGACGACGTTATTAGCGCTGACCTCGCCGTATGCATTGATGGGCTGGAGGTACACGCTCTGGTGGATACCAAGGCGGATTTTTCAATTATTAGCCAAAAACTGGCTTACAGGCTGCGCAAAGTAAAAACCGAATGGACTGGGCTACTAATAAGAAGCGCTGGGTGTCAGCTACTGGCACCGACTGGGAAGTGTACTGCCCGGATAGGAATAGGAAACTGAGTGTTCGTTGGTAGCTTCGTTATTCTCTATGACTGTTGCAAAGACCTCATCTTGGGCATGGATTTTCTGCGCCTTCTTGGGGCTGTAACAAGTTTTCTGGACAGCGTCGTTGCCTTCACCAAAAATCATGGAGACCTGGGTTATGCGGAAATACCGCTGATGCCCTTACGCGTCGCCAATGAGGCGGTGACATTACCTCCGCGATCATGCTCTCTTGTTGAAGTGAAGTGCAACGTGGCGCATACCGGCGATGGCGTCGCCGAACGGGCAGTCACCCTGATGCTCAGCCGAGGTGTTTCTATAGCTCGAGGACTAGTCAGTTTGGCCAATGGGCACTCCAAAGTGCTGCTGACAAACTTCAGCGACGGGCGTCAGCAAATTCAGAAAGGCACAAATGTGGCCTTTTTCGATAGCCTCCCAAGTGCGCAGGACTGTTTTGTGCTGCAACAGGAAGGATCAGTGAGCAAGGCACCCGCACCCACTGCCGATGTGAGCCCTAATTTGTCGTCTTCAGAACGGAAACGTCTTTTGGATCTCATCGATCACTTTCGAGACTGTTTTGCTTCATAATCGCGGATCGGCCAAACGCCTTTGTCCAAACATCGAATTATCACGGATTACGCGATTCGCCCGATTCGACACAATCCTTACCGTGTGGCTCCGAAAGAGCGCGAAGCCATTCAGCGTCTGGTGGCCGAAATGCTTAGCGACGACGTTATCCAGCCGTCACAGAGTGCGTGGGCTTGGACATGGACCTGCAATTTTTAGGACACGTCGTTAGCCAAGAAGGTGTCCGGCCTGATCCCGAAAAGCCCTCCGCAGTCGCCAAGTTCCCTACACCTACGGACAAAAAGATGTTGCGGCGCTTCCTGAGGCTTTGCGCCTATTACCGTCGATTTATTGCTGGCTTCTCCCGAATCGCCTGGCCATTAACTTCACTGACGCGTGACAACGCTGTCTTTCGCTGGGGCGAAGAAGAGCACCAAGCTTTTAATGAACTCTGGAGACGTCTACAGGCGCCACCTATCCTGGCGCACTTTGATGACGACGCCCCTACCCTGCTTCATACCGATGCGAGCAATGTGGGTTTCGGTGCTGTATTGATGCAGCGCCAGGATGGTGTAGAAAAAGCGATTGCTTATGCCAGCAGGACCCTGTCTAAAGCAGAAGCGAACTATTCGGCAAGAGAAAAAAAATGCCTTGCAGTGGTATGGGCGGCTATGAAATTTCTCCCTTACTTGTACGCTCACCCCTTTCAAGTCATTAGCGACCATCACTCTCTCTGTTGGCTGACGAACTTGAAGGACCCTTCAGGGAGACTTGCGTGTTGGAGCCTTCGGTTACAAGAGTTCGACATGACGATTGTTTACAAATCAGGGAAGAAGCATGCGGATGCTGATTGCCTTTCGCGAGCACCGATCGAACCCTCCACCATGACCGATGAAGACACTGCTTTTTTAGGAGTAATCGATGACGCAACTCTTTCCCAACAACAGAGATAGGACCAGGAATTGCTTCCTCTTATTGCTTTCTTGGAGAAGCGAGCTACGGCTGTGCCTAAGATTTTCGCACGCAGCCTCTCTTCATTCTTTCTTCGCAACGACGTAATTTACAAGAACTTCCGTCCTGGGGGAACAGTCTACTCGTTATCCCAACAGCTCTCCGCACGGAAGTCTTGCAAGGCTGCCACGACGAGCCAACCGCCGGCCACTTAGGCTACACCCGCACGTTGGCTAGAGTACAACGCGGATACTACTGGCCGAAACTGTCGGCGACAGTTAAGCGCTATGTACGAACGTGCGTAGACTGCCAACGTTGTAAACCACCCCCTGAAAAACCAGCCGGCCTACTCCACCCCCTTGAAGTGCCAAAGACACCTTTCAAGCAAATTGGCATGGACCTCCTCGGACCACTTCCGACGTCTACTACCGGGAATAAATGGATAATTGTCGCCACTGATTATCTAACTCGCTACACGAAGACCAAGGCTCTGCACAGAGGTACCGCCGCCGAAGCAGCTCGGTTCTTCGTTGAGAACATGGTCCTCAGACATGGCGCACCGGCACTCATTATAACTAACCGAGGAACTCCATTTACGATCGAGCTTTTGGAAACCGTTCTCCGCCTCAGTGGTACCAGTCATCGTAAAACGACGGCCTATCACCCTCAAACCAATTGATTGACGGAACGCCTCAATAAGACCATCGCAGACATGCTCTGTATGTACGTCGCCGTGGACCACTAGAATTGGGACGAAATTCTTCCCTACGTCACGTTCGAGTACAATACGGCACAACAAGACACCACTCGCATGACGCCTTTCAGCCTCCTTCATGGCCGACCAGTGACAACTATGCTGGATGCCATGTTGCTCCCGAATGCCGACGGCGGCGATGTCGATCAGGACGCCGAAGAATTCGCACAACGCGCAGAGGAACCTCGCCAACTAGCGCGTGTGCGCATCAGAACTCAGCAGGAGTATGATGCACGACGCTACAATCTTCGCCACAGACATGTCATACATGAGCCTGGCGACAAGGTGCGGGTTTGGACGCCTATTCGCCGCCATGGGCTCTCCGAAAAACTATTACGGCGATACTTCGGACCCTATATTTTGCTGAGACGTTTAACTGACGTACGTAACGTATGAGGTGGCGCCAGACCGGTTATCGACATCCAAGCGACGCCAGCAACAAGTCGATGTCGTCCATGTTGTACGTATGAAGCCGTACTACTCGGACCGATCTTGACCTCCTACTTCCTTTTCTTGTCATCGAGACGATGCTTCCTGAAGAGGGGGCAAATGCCGCATGCAAGAAGACGCAAAAGATGGCGACTGGATCTACGAGCGCAAGGCTAGAAGAGGAAGAAGATGTAAACGCGCAGGGACTCTTTCTGGTTGACCAGTAAACCGTTTTTATCCTCGGGGTTTTACCGTGTCGTGACAATATCATAGCTCATTATATTGTTCACATCACTAACGTACAGCGGAAATAACACTGCAGGATACATTAGTGTTGGAACGTGCTCATTTTGGAGCGCTGAAGCAGAAACACTGCCAGACAACACATTGGAACGGTACTGCATTTTTGTCTTCTTCTAGTGACTTATCAACAGTTATTTTAAGCGAAATTTATTGCCCCAGGGCATCAATGATGAGTGAAGGTGCGATGAATGATGTAGTAGAGGTTAAATGAATGAAAGAAGGTTAGCTGATTTGATGAAGTCCAGTAGAGAACGATGGTACGGTCCCTGCGTTCAGGCAATGTATGAAGAAGGGTTGCTTGGTGAAAGACCTGCTACCATCAGGTGCCGGATCCTTGTAGGCTTGAGAGCTGGGCAATCCCACAGTAAGTGATGAAGGTCGGCCTCAATGTCCTCGTGTTTACATATCGGACACCCTGACCGAGGAAACAATTCTCGGTACTGAGGCCACTTCCGAGTGACGGCTGGTGTGAGGGCAACCCCGACCAGGATCCTCCTAAGCGCAACCTCCTCTGCACGGGTAAGACCGCGGGGGAGGGTTACCGCACACGGAGGGATGAGAGCACGTGTACGGCGCCGGAGGAGTTCCTTTCTTGATGAAAGGAGGGTACGATTGAGGAGCTGGGGCGGTGATGAGTTTGTATTCGCAATGAGGGTCGCTAAATATGCCTGGCTTTGATAGGTCAGCAGATCCCGTGGGACCCACTCAATATGTACTGGCTGCGGGATGCGTGCCGCGAGCCGGTGGATGTCCTGACATATCGTTGGACAGCAGCTAACACGTCGTAGCAATCGGACAACTTGAACGGCGTCAGTGCGGATGACAACGCGGGTCGCAGGGAGCATAGTTATGTCGACCACGGAGCAGAGTGCTTCCTGAACTGCAACGAGCTCGGCACAAAAGGACGAAGGGGGTTCCGTAAGCTGAAATCACGAGGTTTGATTCAGGGCAGGTCTGCACGGGCAGTAGATAGCGGTTGTTGCTTTGCAGTCTTGTATGTTTGCGTCTACGCAGACAACAATGGATCTTTCAGGCAGGCAAGCATCTTGTTCCTAGCTCAAATTTCTGGCGAAGCAACGATGCCTAATTAGCAGATGTTGGCCGGCGATTATCTGTTGGCTTGTTGTCGCTGAGCTGTAAACTTCCATGGGGGAAGAACTGGCGTTGGCGGCTGAAGAATGGGGTGTGACGTTGCATAAGTTTTCAGTGCATGCGTGGAGTGCGATAGACTGGCCTTAAGGCCGCGCGCTTCATGGCGCTGCTGCACGAGCTCATCAATGGTATTGAGCTGCGCATTCTCTTATAAAGCTATGACCGATGTGATGCGTGGAAGGCGCGTAATGGTCCTCATAGCCTCTCGGTTCACGGCTTCAAGGCGATCCCATTGGGCTCTTGTAAGGTCTTGAAACTGGGCTTGATAAACAATACGTGGCTGCAGAACTGCCCTCACCAATTGCCATGCAACGAACGAGCCTGCGGCACCAGTTTTAGGGACAATTCTTCTAATCAAACCCAAAGTCTGAATAGCTCGCTTTTATGTCTGAGAAAGCCATGCAGTCGCTGATCCTGATTGGTGAATCATTAAGCCAAGGATTTTTACACTCGGGCTTTCCTGTAGTGGGGTGCCTGATAGAAAAAAGGCGGATTGGACTTGCAGTAAGTTTACGGCATCCCCAGCGGTTGGCGACTGACGTGTATGTTGTTTTATGCAGGGATAGTTGAAGTCCGATGGATGATGCGTAATTACAGGTAACATCCAAGGCAGATTGAAGGGCAGCCTCCTGAGTACGCAGATTTTGGTGAGTACTCCACACCGTGATGTCGTCAGCATACTGAAGAAATTTTGTCACGGATGTCATGTAATCGCCAAGCCAGCGGAATGAAAGCAATATTAAATAACATCGGCTACAATGCTGATCCCTGGGACACGCCGCAGAGAGGAACAAATGATCCGACCGATTCGCCGCTGAGGCGTATTGCAAATTTTCTGCCTTCCAAAAATGATTCGACAAAAGTACGCACTTTCAGAGGAAGATGTAGCATGTCAATGGTGTTCAGAATAGCTGCATGACTGATGTCATATGCCTTTTCAACGCCCATTGCTAAAACAGCACGCACATTGCTGCTGCGGGCAGATGACAAAACTGCAGATGTCAAGACAGACAACCCGTCCTCTGTACCAATATATGTACGAAAGTCGATTTGTGCAGGGTGATAAAAACCGTGCTGCTCTAGCCACCATGGCAATCGTGTGGCTAGAATTTTCTCCATCAGCTTGCACAGCGTAGGAGTAAGGAGATAGGTCGCAAGTTGGCAAGGTCCGTCGGAGGCTTTCCTGGTTTCGGGATAGGAATCACGACAGCGGATTTCCAGCTCTCGGGCACTACGCCATCCAACTATACTTTGTTTATGGTGTCTAGTAGTTGAGGGAGTGCAGCGCTACTCATGTTCTTGTACACCTCGTAGTGAATATTGTCCGGGCCGGGCGCTGTTCTCCGTTTCGCATCATCTATTGCAGCCAGCAACTCAGGCATAGAGAATGGACACGCAACTCCATCTACGTGGACATCAGACGGGATTTGATATACATGAGCTGGGATACCTGCCATATTTAAACTAGCGGCTGAAGAAGGCACAGCATTGTATTTTGGGAAAAACTTTCGCGCTGCTTCTTTGGCGAAATCATCTGGCGACAAGTTAGCCGCGAAGCATGCGATTGCTACTGTGTCAGTCGAACAGCGACCGCTTCCCATTGTACGGAGTGGTCGCCAGAGAGAGGCATGCGAGGATTTTGCTAAAAAATTTTCGCACCACGCATGCCACTGCCGTCGAGAGAGGTCGCGTTCATATTTGCGTGTCTTAGCTGTAAGATAGTGCAATCGCGTACGTGCCTGCGACGAAGAAGGGCCTCGCGTCGCAGCCGGCTCGGCTTGACGGCGTGCCGCCCACAAGTTAAGAAGCCCGAGGTCTGGTGCCTGTCGACCAACATCAGTGCAGGTGGTAGCTGTAGCACTGTTGAGCGCTGTTTGTATGCGCTCAACAAGGATTGGCGAAGAGTCTGAGAGGAGAGATTGTCCATACAGGAGCGAAAACTGTCAGAGTTGATCTTAGAACATTTGTAGCGTAAAGGTCGGAAATGTGAGGTGTGAAGGCCGATGGTGATAGGGTGATGATCACTTCCCCAGCAGACTGGCTCCATGTGCCAGGAGGGAGCACCCGGACCCGACCACCACGTCAAGTCTGGAGCATAGGAAGCACTGCGAGTTTGACGTACTGGCCGTGTTGCTGTCACAGGATGGTTGAGCAGCACAAATTGGGCATCGGTGAAGGCGTCCCGCACACGCCTGCCACAAGGACTCGAAGTGGGGAACCCCCAATCATAGTGAGGGGCCTTAGAATCGCCTTCGACTAAAATCGGACACCCGGGATACTGCTGACGGAGACTTGTTAACTAGCCAAGATTAATACGTGAGGAAGCACCACCGGCTGGTCTAACGTAAA
This sequence comes from Amblyomma americanum, assembly GCA_030143305.2. NCBI lineage: Eukaryota > Metazoa > Arthropoda > Arachnida > Ixodida > Ixodidae > Amblyomma > Amblyomma americanum. The sequence goes on along the minus strand of JARKHS020007908.1, from coordinate 36,337 downwards.
ATGAAACGACCACAACGGTTCCCTTCTTAAATTTCTCAGCCACTGCCGCTGCCTCTTGATACGACGTGCACCAGTTTTCGAGAGCAAGGCGTACATGCGGAAAACGTGAGTCCACATACGCCTTTCCCGGGGGAGCAGCAGTTTGTACACAACGGTCTATCATCTAAGGAGATATGTAGGCACTGAAGCCTGGAATCGATGGCAAGGCGTTTGTTTCCTGTAGCAACATGATCCATACCTGGAGTGGAGCTTGTGAATTTGTAGTTGGGTCTTGAGTACTCCCACCTTCGTGGAAATGCCTCTGTAGCACGCCAGCACGACTGGAGCTTGCCATTTCTAGTTACTAGCCCAAGCGCTGTAAAATCACGGACGTCCGGTTGGACAACTGGTTGACCATAAACCGGAGCAAAGAAGTCGCAGAGTTGTCCAGCGACATAGCGCTAACCTGGGAAGAGGCGCCAGGAAAGGACACTGATTGGTGGAAGGAAGGCGATGTTGTTGCGCCATTGACCGATGTGGCGGATGATTCCGCTGCCCGTCTACGTCGAGCGAGCAGTTCACGGTGTTGCCGGAGCTTGGTGACCTCCGCTAAAATACGTGGGATTTGTTCGTCGACTGCGGCCAAATCGTCCTGCGGTAGTTCAGGCAGACTGCGCTGCTTTGTTGGCTGTTTTCGGAGGTGTTCTTTTCGCACAGTATCGTTAAAAGGCTGCTGAGCTGAAGGATCATGCGAGGTGTGTTTAGGGAGCTCCGGCCACTCGTCGTCATCCAACTGGAGAGCTGCGAACCGATTGGATGTCTGCAATGAAGTTATACTGTCATGTATTGGCCAATGCTTAGTCATTCGACGCCGAGCCTTTTGTGTTGCCTTTTGCTTTGTCGGACAGCTTGGAAATGTTATCTCGTGGTCATCGGATTTACAAAGGCCGCATCGATAAGCCACTTTCTCTTCGATGTACTTTCACCGGCAGCAGTGAAGTGGCAGGATTTGAGCATATGCCCAGTACGGAAGCAGTATACCGCACTGGGTTTATATGGCCGAGGCCGCAAAATACAGCCATAATAGTAGAGACGGGCTGGTAGTGTCAGAGGGCCTTGCAGGTGACTATACAAGAGCGCCCCCTTCCCATGCGTCGGGCCTGGATGACAGGGTGCATGGGACAGTACAGCTCACGCTGGAGTGCAGTTTGATCCTCAGTGACATCGACGTTGTAGACGACGCAGCGCTGCAAGTCGGAGCCTTCAACTAAATACACTTGTACTGGCACTGAGATTTCGCTTGTTAGTGAAATACTGGTGAGCGTTTGCAGCCGTTCTACGGCAGTCAGAGTCGGAAGCCACACTGAAATGGTGTTGTACTTTGTCCTGGTTGTGAAGTCCCGAAAACTTTTGGTTCCGAGGCACGCGTCCAAGTTAGCTTGCAAAATCTTGTTGGGTATATCCGTGAGGCTTTTGTTGGCCAGTAATTTAATGGCCACTTTTTAAGAAGACGATCCGGGTGTCGGCTCCACTGAGTTCTCGATCGTAAGACAAGTGCGCTTACCTTGGGAGCCATCACTTGCCGACGATGGAATCGGTCGGCTGGCTTTTGAGGGACGCTTGTGAGTTGCACAAGGGCACTTTTGCACGGGTAGAGGTGCCGATAAGTCCATTGGAATGCCCGCTTCATCATGCCGTGCGGTTTGAGGCCCATGCCATGGTGCAGAGTTGATGGCCATTGCCCCTGGGGCAGATCACTTACGAGCAGTTCGGCGTTTCGGGAAGGCAGGAGGGGTGCATCTGCCGATGAACCGGGAGCACAGAGCTGAACCTGGCGCCGTGGACCAGGTGTCGACTACGTTACAGGTGCTGCCACGAGAGACGCCGGCAGAGCTGCCTCCGCCAGCGTGGCAGCGGATGCGCTAAGCCTAGGGTCAGTGCCCAGCTCAGTTGCACTCATGCATGGTTCCCAGGAGGCCTCATACGGTGGGAGGACATCCGGAGCTTCTTCAGAAAACGAGTGTGCAGTTCTCTTCAAATAGAACACGTATTTACGTGGATGGCGAGGTTTTTCTGAAGAGCGATGTGCAGCCACTTTATCAGGGAAAACTTTAGCAGGGTTATCAACGGTTCATTAAACAAGCTTACTACAGTAAGCAACGAGATGTGAAAACGTTTTGTCAGTGCCATGTGAGTTGTACAATAAAGTGCGAATCCTGGCTCACTGTCCCCGTGCTCTGCTTGACGCAATGCATTTGTACCAACACTGTCAAGAAAAGTAGGAAACTCACTCCTTCCACGGTGGCAGTGTCGTCACAACCCACTTCAACGGCCAGGCTTAATTGCGTCGTTCGCTGGCAGGGACCCCAATAATTTGTGCAAGTCCCAGACTTCCACTGGATCCCCCCCCCCCCCCCCTGCCCTGTACTTTTTTCTTGCACAGGCCCCTGTATTGAAAAAAAAAGAAAGATATAAACGAAGTAAACTGCACTCAAAGTGCAAATGAAGGTTCTGAGTACAACTGGCAAGTGCTGGCGCAAGATCCAAAGAATAAAAAAGACCACACAGCCCGTTTCTGCCACGACTGGGAAACCAATCGCTGAAGTCAACCGGCGTCTAGAGCTAGGACGCGGAATACGGACGATCTAGGTCATTTTCACGCCAACACTCCGAGCATGCGATGCGCACGCATAACAAGGCCACGGGTAATGAAAAAAACTAGGCGCACCGATAGCAACAAGATAAGCTACACTTTCATGGCGATGCATCGGTTGCAAGAACTCCACTATGATTGCATAAATAAATCTTGCTTAACGCCCCGAAGACGGGGCCACTGCAATACAGCAACAGAGGCGTTTCAGAGACAACCGTTTGCCAGCATCACCCGAACAATGACTGCACGGTTGCATCACACTTGAGAAAAATTGTGCGCGCCTTTACTTGTTCCCCAATTTCTCTATTTTGCTCTTCACCGCCTTCAGCGGTTTGTCGAAGCCTAAGGCTTGGGGCGCGCCGTCAATCGCGGCATAGACCTTGCCATTTCTTTTCATCCGCCCTAAATTTATGAGAGCATACGTACACCGCGCACGGTTTTTTGGTTCCATTTCAGATGTGGCTGCGGTCGCATCGCTCTCCATCGTTGGGCAACCCACCGTAGCGCAACTCCAGAACGTGGGAACTGCTCTTCACGTGCTACAAGGCTACCACAACAAACATAGCCACGTGCCCGCTGGGGCAGCCTGAAACGAGGGTGGTTCTGTGCGTTTACGTATTGTTGTCCTTTCGACGTTGTAAACATAAAACGAACGTATTAAAAATAAAATAAATCACGTTTACACATTTATAACGCATTATATTTTATTTATTTACGCTGCCGATCCCTACGTTACTGGTGTCGAGGCTGCGCTTTTGACAGAGGAGCGAGTGCGAATGGGTTCCCCAAGCTCATTAGATTGTGAATGTCGTTTCCATCGAATGTGATTAAATTTTCCCGTGTGACAGCAAACAAATGCCGTTACTATCGAATGTCACTCGATGGAAATTACATTAAATTTGCCGTGTGACAGAGGTATTAGTCACAAGAAAATAAAACGAAGCTGTAACGAGGATGTAACGCGTATGTTTGAGCGTTCGCTGTGCTGTGAGAAGGCGCAGGACAGAAGGCTGCGTTGAATTCATGGTTGCAGCTGTTGCAGCTGGCCTTTTATTTCATCCCTGGGATTCCGTTGCCATCGTCATCAAGGCATGTTGGTTTATGCTCATTTTATTTTATTTTCGCCTAGTAGAACTAAAATTATTATTTTTTTCCTGTTTTGATAACACGTCGCTGAAGCTTGCTCCGCGGCTCGTGCGAAAGGCAAAGCGAGAGGGACGTCAAACGCTGAAACTCGCCGGAGGGGTGGCATGATAGCAGTAGAGCTATCGCTCTTAAACAATTTCTGCCGACTCCAGCTGCACATCACTGCTGTAACCAAATATGGGGACACTCAGGATAGTTGCACCATGAAATGTTAGCCCTAGCCACAAAGAAAAAATCCAGCCAGCAGGGTAACCCCGCCATGGTGACCAGATAGTGGAAAACTTTTATGAAGGCGTAGAATCGGCAATTAACAAAGAAAAATCACTGTACACTGTACTGATATTGATTTGAATTCAAAGGTGGGCAAGATGCAGGCTGGCGACCAGGCGGTAGGCGACTATGGGATAGGTTCTAGGAGTAGCATGGAGAACTATTAGTACAGTTCGTAGAGATAGAAATAATTTACGGATCATGAATATCTTCTTCTGAAAACGAGAGTGGAGGAAGTGCACCTGGAAGAGCCGCAATGGCGAGAAAATGAAATCGACTTCTTACTATGCGCTCAACCTGGCATCGTTCAGGATGTGGACGTCCTCGGAAAGGCGCGTTGTAGCGACCACAGAATGGTAAGGTCTAGAATTAGCTTAGACTTGAAGAAGGAACGGAACAAGATAGTGAGGAGGAAGTCCATTAACTTGTTAGCGTTAAGATGGAAAGCAGAGGAATTCATGATATCGCTGCAGAACAGATATTCAGCTTTAACTAAGGAAGACGATCTTAATGTTCATACGATGAACGATAGTCTGACAGCTATCATTACGGAGCACAAAGTAGAAGTGGGCGGTAGGAAGGTTCGACAGGGTGCCGTCAAGCTATCTCAGGAGACAAAAGATCTGATTAAGAAACACCAAAGCATGAGGGCGTATAATCCTATAGACAGAATAGAACTAGTAGAACTATCGTAGTCAATAAAGAAGCGCAAGGTAGCCGACATAAGCAAGTTTAATATCGAGAAAATCGAGCATGCTCTAGAGAACGGAAGTGGCCTAAAAGCGGTAAAGAGGAAACTAGGCATAGGTAAAAACCAGATGTATGCGTTAAGAGACAAGGAGGGCAATGCCATTAACAATATGGATAAGATAGTTAAAGTAGCCGAAGAGTTCTACACAAATCTATGGAGTAGTGAATGTAATCAGAACGTTAATGATAAGCACAGTAGCGAACAGCAATGAGCCATTGCGTCAGTATCAAAAGAGGAAGTAAAGAAAGCCTTAGGAACAATGCAAATGAGAAAAGCAGCTGGTGAGTATCACGTAACTGCAGATCTGTTGAAGGACGGAGGGGAGATCGTGCTAGAAAAACTAGCCACCCTGTATACGCAATGCCTTACGAGCTCGACCGTACCAGAAGGTTGGAAGGACGCAAATATTATCTTAATTTATAAGAAAAGAGACGCCAAGGATTTGAAAAATTACAGACGGATCAGCTTACTGTCCGTTGCCTACAAGGTGCTTACAAAGGCAATCGCTAATAGAGTTAGTGCGACCTTAGACTTTAACGAACCAAATGATCAGTCAGGCATTCGTAAGCCATAACCCACAATAGATCATATTCACACTATCAATCAGGTGACAGAGAAATGCGCAGAATATAACCAACTCCCACGTATAGCCTTCATTGATTACGATAAAGCATTTGACTCAGTGGAACCCTCGACAATCATGCAGGCATTGCGGAAACAGGGTGTAGAAGAGCCTTATGTGAAAATACTGGAAGATATCTGTAATGACTGCACAGCTACCATCGTCTTTCATAAAGTCAAGGAAGGGTGTCAGGCAGGAAGACATGATCTCGCCAATGCTATTCACCGCCTGTTTACAGGAGGTACTCCGAGGCCTGAATTGGGAACAGTTGTGGATAAGAGTTAATGGAGAATACCTAAATAATCGGACATTCGCTGATGACATTGCCTTGCTGAGTTACTCAGGAGATGAACTGCAAATCATGATCAATGAGTTAGACCCGCAGAGCAGGACGGTGGGCCTAAAATTAACATGCAGAAAACCAAAGTAACGTTCAACAGTCTAGCAAGAGAACAGCAGTTCACAATTGGCAACGAGGTGCTGGAAGTGGTAAAGGAATACGCCTGCTTAGGGCAGGTAGCGACCGCTGATCGGGATCAAAAGAGAGAAATAATTAGAAGTACAGGAATGGGGTGGAGCGGATATGGCAGGTTCTCTAAGATCATGAACGGGAGTATACCAACCTCCCCCAAGAGACAAGTGTACAACAGCTGTATCTTACCGGTTCTCACCTACGGGGCAGAAACGTGGAGGCTAACAAAAAGGGTTCAGCTTAAGTTAAGGACAACGCGGCCAGCGATGGAAAGAAAAATGATATGATAGGTTTAGTAGAAAGATGACTGACGCCAATCAGGTTAATTTTTGAAAAAAAAACACGACGTTTCGGGACCGGCTCGGTCCCTTCTTCACGGTGTGACCACATGCGAGGCGCAGCTTGGCTTTTTAAGCCCTCGTGTTGAATACTTCCGGGTCAATGGCCGCAAACCATGGATGTAAGACGAAGGAAGTGCCCCCAGGGAGCAATTAGCATTCATTCGTGTCTGTTGTATGTGCCACGACTCCAGCAGGAACCTCCTGCGCTGGTTAGCTTCGGTCTCCGGTATAATAGTGCCGTCAAAGTCAATTCGGTGGTCACATTCCTCGCAGTGTTCGGGAGGAGAATACAGGAATGTCGTGAAAAAGAGAGGAATGCGAAAGATGAAGGGGAGGACGGGGAAAAGGCGACTGCCGATTGCCCCCAGTCGGGTTAGTCCGGAGGTGCCATCTACGGGAAGAGGCCGCCAAAGTGGTGCGTTGCCTCCGCCTTAAAGGTCCAAACACTCGGCATTTGCCCAACCACAAAGGTCCTCTTTTTCCCGGACATGGCGTTGCCACGCAGGGATATACGCTCGGGGCCCGTGGCGCCGCACAGTACGTACAAACAGCTGCTTTAACAGGTGCCCCAAGTAGGCGGGTGCCAGCTGCAGTTAAGCTCGTAGTGTGCCACGCGAACAATGATTGTCTGCCTCGGTGTTCTCTGCTTAACCACACCGGCAACAAAACATTTAACCAGCTGCGGGTTCGTATGCTGAGCATGCCGCAGCGGAATGCGATGCCGGTCACATTTCGAAGGGGTCGAAACGGCAAAAACCGCTGCGCCATATGTCAGAGGAATCCAGGTGGACGCCTGGCAGCCGTCCGTGCACGGAAAGCGAGACAAGCTTCATTTGCATCTCGCGATCCCCGTTTATTGGCGTCGTCAGGGCGCCGGCTGGTGGCGCCGCAGGAGGAGGAATTCGCGCAGGGCGCGCACGGCGCGGTGTCGGTGCGAGATGGCGTTCTTCTCGTCGGCGCTCATCTCGGCGTAGGTGCGCTCGTGGCCCTCGGGCTGGAAGCAGGCGTCCCAGCCGAAGTTGTTGCTGCCCCTGGGCGCCACCACAGTGCCACGCGTGCGGCCGTGGAAAAGGCGAACCGGGCCGTCGGCGCCCGTGCTCAGCGCCAGCGTGCACACGGCCTCGGCGCGCTTGTCGTCGAAGCCCGCCAGCATGCGGTGCAGGCCCTCTGGGCCGACGCTCTGCAGGAACCACTTGACGTAAGGCCCCGGCAGGCCGCCCAAGGCGTCGAAGCACAGCGAGGTGTCCTCGACCAGCACCGCGCCGCCAACCAGGAGCGCGGCGGCCTCGCACTTGGCCCGGCAGATGGCGTCGCTCTCGCCCTGCGGCTCCGGCAGCTCCAGTGCGCGGTTCTCCAGCTGCGAAAAGAGCGTCTCATCATCAGTCTGACTTGGCCCACAGCAGGACAAAGGCCTCTCCCACATATCTCTTCAATTGAGCCTGTCCTGTGCCAGCTGCAGCCACCATATCCCTGCAAACTTCTTAATCTCAAGCGCCCACCTAACTCTTTCCAATGGCGGCCTGCCCGTAGCCAGAGATTCTTAGCGCCCTCCGCTGCGTCACACGTCTGACTGACGCTTTGGTCAGTTGCTCCGCAGCTGGTGGGGACAGGGCCGAGGGTTAATCGGTTTGTCCAAACAGCAGCATTGTTTACGGCCACAGTGAGCCTCTCGCTCCCTGCTCATGGTTCCAGGTCCTAATACAGGAGGGAGAAGAGAAGCTCTGGAGTAAGAGTAACGCGAATCGAAAAAATAGTTTTAGTTTCACGCACGCAAACGTGAGAAATCTACGTAGCATACGCGCATGCAGTTTCAAACCATTTTAGTTGCACGTACGCGACATACGCGGCGCGTTCTTCTACTGAGAGATGAAGACAGTGCTGTAGCCACTCTAAGACAAGACGAGTCAAAGCCAAGCCAGTCGAACTGCGTCGGAGCTCTGCTTCGTCAGGCTTAACAGCTGAAAAATCGCCCTTCTGTCTGAAAAACAAAAGCTATTTGTCGCTTGAAACCTTATGCGAGGGTAAGAATGGGCAAATTGAAGGCGAATACAACAGTTTAGAACACGATATCGCGTCGAGGGATTAGCGACGAAGCTGTTCTCGCTGTGAAGCGGGCGGGCAGGGCGCCGCCATGTTTGTCAACGCTACGTACGCAAGCAACGCAAAGACCGCAACGTAAAAATCCGAATCTCACGTGAGACTCGCGCATACCCTTTGCGTTCTGCGCATGTGCACTGGTCACCCGTAAGAGCTCTACGTACGTGAAGCCTCTACGTACGTGAAACTAAAACTGTCTAACAATTGTGTATAGGGTTTTAACGTAGTTAAATCGAGTAGACATGCGAAAGCATGCGGTCGTTCTTCGCCTCTCCTTTCTGGCATCTATCTACACAACCGCGCTTTCATCGTCACACCTTCTCTCCACTCGGTGGCAGCTAGCGCGACGCCCTGCTCCCATTGGCTACCGCTGGTGCGACGCTCCTCCGAGCTTTCCTCTGCTTCCTCCCAGCGGCTACAGATTGCGCGACGCTCCTCCGAACTTACCCAAGTAACTCGGGTAAGTAGCTATGGTGCCAAGAAATTCGTGAGGAATACTTCAGCATTTACACACCACTTGCCAGAACAGTGCACATGCGGCATCCAGTTCTCAATATATATTAGGAATCTTTTATTATTCTCTGCCGCATGCCACACTTCTGGAAACAGTAGCCGACTGAGTCGACAGCTACGGCAGAGTGCACTCCTAAAGCCCCTGTAGAACCAGTGTGAGCAATTTTCTGGAATTACTGACCTTCTACCTTCCTGCTTCCCTGGTTAAGTTCGAGAGAAAAATAATCATACAGAAGAACGGGATTTGCAACGGGTCCTGCTTGGCTCCTGTACAAAGCGATTTGCTGCTTGCTCACTACGATAGGAACCTAGCAGCCAGCATCAACACTTCCTGTGTATGAAAGACCTTCAGATACGTTGATGATTGCCTCGTCATGTTCAAGTGCTCCCCGTCTCAAAACTCCTCAGAAGAGTGCGCATCCTCACTGAATTTTCTGCGCAGTTGGAAGGCCTCGTAATAACTGATGAGCAGCCCTAAGCTACCGTTGCTCGATTTGATGCTGCAGGTAAAGCTAAGCCACCTCTACTGGTAGTATATGCGGCCCGTTGGCAGAAGAGCGCGCTGCCGTTCTCGTCTGCTCACTCAAAGCTATTCAAGCGAGGAATCGCCACTGCTGCCCCAAAGAATGCCCTCTACAGATCCTGCCAGTACCTGGTCTGCACCAGCTTCGCTGCACAAGTAAGCCGGCTCAAATAGGCAGGGTTCCCGGAAGACTCCCTGCGAAGCTTAGCCGAAAAACTTGTGCAAGATATGCATGGAATAACCGAAAAAAAGGCCATCAGGACACTGACCGCTCACGGACTGTCGTAGTCCCCTAAGTGCATGGTGTGCCTCACAGGCTGGAGAAGGTTGGAGTACGCGTTATATCTTCGGCTCCTGAAATACCCGCTGCCCTGATCAAGCGGGTAAAGAGGGACGACTGCCAACGTGTAGACTGCGGGAAAAAGCGTCAGAGCCCATTCATAGGATGCAATAAAGGCGTTGTCTGTGGAATTACGCTTTCCTGCAGCAGGTCAGTTGAGTTTCCCCTTCCGGTGGCGATGAGAGGAAACTACTTGATGATGAAATCGGGGTTTCTTGATGACCCGGTGGTTCTACTCGCAAACATTCACATTACTCAAGGAAAGGAGAAGGTTAACTATTTATTTAAAACATAGGTAAAAAAAAACGAGAAGAAACAAAGCAAGGAGAAAACTATTTACATGACTAAATCGTGGATCAGACGAATTCAGCCCCCGCTCAACCCAGAGCGCTTGGTTTTAAACCCTCTGTCTCCGCCCTTAGCGGGGACAGCAACCAATGAGATAACAAACGACCCATCTCGCCAATCAGTGGTTAGGGAAAGGAAAACAAGGTCCGCCCACTGATCAGAGATTGGGGAAAAAGTACTGATTAAACATTTGGGAAAGGAGAGGTTGCAATCAAATAGACAAACAACACAAATGCGACTTCCGTTCCCCACGCCACCCACGGCACCACAGACGCTAGAAACATGTGCCGACGAGGCGATGACTCAGGTTATTGACAGCAACAAAGAGAACACAGTCGTTAAGGGAAGTAGACAGTCGTTACAGGAATAGTGGGTTTCCGGTCACTCGGCTAATACTCAGCCGTATCTCGTGCGCCCCCGAAACCTCGTCAACCCCTTAACAACCACATGTCGTCAGCTGTACTTGGTTCGCGTTTTTCCCGGCGGGTCATCCCCGTGACGGCGCGGCGTAAACGAGGACGTCCGCTGCACAAAGGGGAGGCAGGGACGGGGCGGGCCCCTTTGTTGGGGACTTCCGACCCCGCTAAAGTGGCCTTCCTTGCGAACACAAGACCAACGAGTTCGCGGAAAGGTCAGCGAACTCCACACCTCCCAACCAAGAATGTCACGCGGACACTTGCTGTCAGTGTGACATAAAAGTCCAGCCACAGTTTCCCGGAACAAAATTACACACACGCGCGCACATGTATGCTCAGCTGTTCAATCAGACCACAAACACGCACACACGCGCGCACATTGCGGTTAATTCAATCCGCACACACAAGGTTAGGACACCAATCTGCACATTCCAGAATCCACCATGTCAGATCGGTGCACCAAATTGGCAGAATGATTTCTAGCCACCTACATCTCGAAAAAGAAGATGTTTCCTTTTAGCTTTGTCAACCAGATTGACTCTACATTTCGAATTATCCGGCACATCGCCGGTTGCAAAGGCTGCCGCCGCTTTCGGATCTGCATTGACACCTTCCTCAAGATCGACAGAGCTCACCAGCTCCCTGAACTCCAGAAAGATTGCTGATGTAATCGCGTCTGCATTCTCCCGTTCTCTGAATCTTGCACTAAAGTTAGATCTGAGATCTGCTGCCGCACGTGCAGCTTCACATCGGGTTTCAGGTGAGGCTAGCTGTTTGCAGAGCTTGCAGCCGATGTTCTCATGAAGGAAAACCATCTCCTCAAGCATTCTTGTCCCCCAATTACCTTGACCAGCTTGGTTCCGCACTTCTGGCAATGAGGTATTATGCTTCATGTTTAGACTTGCAGGTATGAATGCAGTATCCGAATCTCGGAGTTCCCTACCTGCTTTGAAACTCTCTGCAGCTGTCGCTGTTAACTCCCAATCTGCTGCATAAACATCGGCAGCTTCCGGATCAGCCTGAAGCTCTACTGAAGCCTCAGGTTTTTCGCTAACAGATTCGTGCGAAATTTTGAAATGCTCTTCGACATTAGCTTCCTCATTTACTTCCTGCAGCTGCACCCTTTCTGCCTGCTCTAGCAGCGCGGAAGTCTTAAGTGTTATGAACTTCCCTACACCTACAGCTACATCTGCTGTCGCTGCGCACAGTGTAAGCTCCAGCTGGATAACCAACTCATCTGTGGCAGCTAGCTTACCATCACCTGCAAGGAGTGTGCCCGCTAGCATATCCTGATTTACCTCTTCCTCGCGCGTTCCCGCTGCTTCAGAGTTAGCTCCGACCAGATCTTGCACAATGCTGAACGCTTGTTTGCGAGAAGTACACTCCTGCGCCTCCTGGGTGTGCTCTATATCTGCTCGCTCTGACAGCGCGTGCTTCACAGGTGTGACTAACGCCTCTATGCCTTCAGCGATCTGTTCTGGCACGGCACACAACGTTAGATCAGCTTTGCTCTTTGGAGAACCGCACACTGCCATTTTGTAATTTCGGTCCCTGAATCCACACAGGCTTCAGAATTTTGACCTTCGGATTCCAAGTTGCGGCATGCCAGATCGTCTACCCTATCTGGTTGACTGACCTTATCAACAGCCATCTCCGACTGGGAACTTGGTTTATCAGGCGCCGGTTCCTCCACCTGAGCTACTAGCTCGCACACCTCTCTCCTCACCGCGGGAATATCTTGTTCTTGCTTTTTTGAACACTCAATCATGGAATGCCCAAATTTCATGCAGACAAAACATTGAACTGATGCGAATAAGACCTCGCTATCGACTTTCGCCTCCTGTCTTAATTTTAATTACATCTGTGCAAGTTTTTTCTTTTCTACTTCAATTTGGAGTTTCAAATTTTCAATTTCACTCAGCTGTTCAGCCTCCTCCTGCTCAATGCATCGCATCCTGCCCTCCTGATCATACCGTACGGCAGCCATCTCAGTTTTCCGCGCTATCGTTTCTAGCACATAAATACTACACCGACATGGTGAATTCGGAGAAAGCAGAAAGGTCTCCTACCTTACTGGTTGCTCTCTGCCCCGGTGATCTCGTCGTCCTCCGTGATGACGACAGGCTCCTCGATGCGGACGACTTGAGCTCTGGATCTCTCAGCAGCTCGCTGACTTCTGCCTCGTTTGACTGGCTTGACTTGGTCGCCTGGTTACTTTTCAGCAGCTCGCTGACTCGAACCCGTTCGATGTGGACGCCTGGTTCTTTTCAGCAGCTCGCTGACTCGAACCCTCGATGGCTTGTTGTTGCCCGGCTCCTTCAGCTCCTAGCTGACTTGAGCCTCCGACGTCCTCTCGAACTCGACCCGTGATCCCGAAGCTTTCGACGTCAGTGTTGCGACGCAGCTTCACGTTTTCTCCTTTAGGACAAACAGCTTGTCCACCGACTTGTTCTTCTCACCTTCCGTCCAATGCCTTGAGTAGAAAGAATTTGCGATCCTGTGTCGACTGCGCCAGTTGCGATCGTGTCGACTGTGCCAGTTGAGTTTCCCCTTCCGGTGGCGATGAGAGGAAACTACTTGATGATGAAATCGGGGTTTCTTGATGACCCGGTGGTTCTACTCGCAAACATTCACATTACTCAAGGAAAGGAGAAGGTTAACTATTTATTTACAACATAGGTAAAAAAAACGAGAAGAAACAAAGCAAGGAGAAAACTATTTACATGACTAAATCGTGGATCAGACGAATTCAGCCCCCGCTCAACCCAGAGCGCTTGGTTTTAACCCCTCTGTCTCCGCCCTTAGCGGGGACAGCAACCAATGCGATAACAAACGACCCATCTCGCCAATCAGTGGTTAGGGAAAGGAAAACAAGGTCCGCTCACTGATCAGAGATTGGGGAAAAAGTACTGATTAAACATTTGGGAAAGGAGAGGTTGCAATCAAATAGACAAAAAACACAAATGCGACTTCCGTTCCCCACGCCACCTACGGCACCACAGACGCTAGAAACATGTGCCGACGAGGCTATGACTCAGGTTGTTGACAGCAACAAAGAGAACACAGTCGTTAAGGGAAGTAGACAGTCGTTACAGGAATAGTGGGTTTCCGGTCACTCGGCTAATACTCAGCCGTATCTCGTGCGCCCCCGAAACCTCGTCAACCCCTTAACAACCACATGTCGTCAGCTGTACTTGGTTCGCGTTTTTCCCGGCGGGTCATCCCCGTGACGGCCCGGCGTAAACGAGGACGTCCGCTGCACAAAGGGGAGGCAGGGACGGGGCGGGCCCCTTTGTTGGGGACTTCCGACCCCGCTAAAGTGGCCTTCCTTGCGAACACAAGACCAACGAGTTCGCGGAAAGGTCAGCGAACTCCACAAGGTCCTACGCAGGGCAGACTGGAAGGTGCATTAACGACAGGGTGCGAGAGCACGCAAAGACTCAGAATGAGACAACCGGCTCCAGCTTGGTAGTTCACCGCGCGAACTGCAAAGATTGCATCCCCCTCCTCCATCAAATCCGCGCCATTAACAGTTATCTTAGGGTTTGGGTTGCTGCATGGAGGTTTAACGTACCCAAAGCGACTCAGGCTATGAGAGATGCCGTAGTGAAGGGCTCCGGAAATTTCGACCACCTGGGGTTCTTTAACGTGCACTGACATCGAACAGTACACGGGCCTCTAGAATTTCGCCCCCATCGAAATTCGACCGCCGCGGCCGGGATCGAATCCGCGTCTTTCGGGCCAGCAGCCGAGTGCCTTAAGCATGAGCCGCCGCGGCGGCTCATGGTTAAGGCACTCGGCTGCGTGCCTAAAGACAACCGACGCGTGCGCTACTGCGACACGCCCCTTTGATAAGGGCTTATAGTATACCGCGACGCCCAGCGTAGCCGGCGCACTTTTTCCCAGCTCATCACGGACGGCGGCCCAGCTGTGCGGGCGCTCGCCAGTCACCTTGTCAATGGAATGAAGAAATTCCTTCTGCGTACTTTCCCTGCAACTGCCTCGTTCCTGCCTGCCTCGATGAACACTGCAGCATGCAGCCGCCGAACACGCTCCCGGCTCACTGATCACATGGCCACTCGACGATTCCGAGTCGAACTACAAGCGGCCCCTCTAAAGTCAGTGAGTCAGTCGAATTAACGAAACGAGGAGGAGTCTGGACAGGCTGAAAGAGCAGTCGTGGGGTGGAACGGACTCCACGGAGGATGGCGGCGCCGCAAACGCATACAACCGCTGCGTCGCTCAAGCACACTAAGGCAAAGCAAAATGGTTGAGTTGTCTTCGTTTGACAGAGAGAGCTGACAATGGGACGCGACTGCCGACGCATGCTCCCATTCCGTGCGAGAGAGGGTGGTGGCGGCGAAAACATTTATTGGTCATATCGGCGGGGTGGCATTGCAAGAGTTCCTCGGCCTGAGAGGCAGCCCGGGCCCCGCTTGGGATCCTGTGTACACAGCCAGGTCCAAACAGAGCAGCTTGGCCTCCCACTGTTCGTTTGTGACAGAATTCTCTTGGGAGTTGCATTGCATTATGTGTAGCAGCAGCCGCATACCCGGCATTGGTCGATGGAGGGGTGTTTAGTGAGTTGGGGTGAGGTGAGTGAAATTGTCGACAATCAAATTCTTACGTCTTACGTACAGAGTGGGCGGGGGGGGGGGCAGGGGAAATTTGAGTCGCCCCAGTTTGCGGCGTTGCGTGAATTCAACGTAGGCGTTTTGTGGAGTGAGCGGGGGCCCATATGATGTTATCTGCCACCTTTTCGCCCCTCCCGGTTTCGATGGATGCGCCCATCCGCGGTTTAGTATTCTCATGTTTCAGCGTGTTAATACCGCCGTCATGCGTTGATAAGATTGGTATGTGCCCGCGTCGGTATAGACTACGCCAGGGCGTGAGTATACTCGGGGGTGTACGGTGGGGTAGCGTTCAATAAGACTCGTGCTTCGTGCTGTTGTGGGTGCATATTTTTAGGTGTCATACTAATGAGTGGTTCTTTGTCGAGGTTAGGGTGGAGGGGGGGGGGCACGTCTTCTTTAGGGGTGCCTTGCTGAGCGGAACTGATGGGCAGGCTGTCTTGGACTATCCTGCCTGAAGCGCGATGACGAGTCGAGTGTAATGCGCGGTTAGCTGAGCTTCGATTAGGTCGGCTGTGAACTCCCAGCGCCAAAAGGTTTCCTGTTGGTCAGGGACTCCGCAACAGGGGGGGCGGGGCAAGGGGGGCGGTTGTCCCTCCACCCGACATTTCTCCGGGGGGGGGGGGGCAGTGCCCCCTCCCCGGCCCCCCTCACAAGTCGTCAACCTCTTGCACTGAAATCAGATTCCTAAGAAGCGCTTCAATTTTAGAACGTTATTAATGTAAAACATAGCGGGGCTGAGTTCGTTGGCTTCATAGCCAGCCTTAAAACGTTTAATTTCAGTAACCTAAATCAATCATGTCCCAACAGGAACTCAATTGGCTGAGCTTTGTTCACGAGCATGATTACTAGCATTGAAACAGTATGAAGAAACTTTTTTTAATTCAGTCGGCCACTCCTCATGTGTATACCTGTATGCATATAAACTTGCCCATTTCAATTTGTGTTATGTCCATTACAAATACACTGTTGAGCAGAGAAATATGAATTTGCAAACAAAAATGAAACAAAATTGAATAAACGTTTAAATAAAACATGGAATGAATAAATCAATAAACAACTAAAAAACTCGAAGAACTGCACCCCCTAAATTCTAAAAAAGTTCTGGAGTCCCTGCCGTTGGGGTGTGAATCTGAAGGACGAGGACATGTTTGTAGGCTTTGCGTAGGAGTGTGCTAATTTTTTCCCTCTCTTTCAGCTGCCTTGACAGTGAGGTATACTGGGCCACGTACACTACGCGGCTGAGGACGAAGGCCTGAATTAGGCGGACGATGTCCTACTCCCTCATACCTTGCTGTCGCCCTGGCGCACGTGATAGGAGTCGCCGCGCCTGGAGTGTGTCCGTGCTTAATCGTTGGAATGATAGCAGGTTGCCGCTGTAGATGGCAGCCGGAGGCCGAGAAGTCGCATTAGAGAAACTACCGGTTTGGGCTGGCCCGCAGCGGGTAATCCAATTTCGTCGTGCGTTGTAGTCTTTTAATGGGATAGCATTTAGGGTGTGGTTTTGCCAAAACCAACGCGTTTGTCCGTAACAAAGGTTAAGTTTGGTTGGGTTCAGTGGCGGATAAGCATCTAATGTGTATGAAAAATTGTTTTCTGCAGAAATTTATAAAAATGTGAATAAAAAAAACAACGGTGGTGCACAAGGCCTAAAAAGTTGATCGGTGTTACCTACAATGATGACGGAAGAAAGAAATCTTAGAAGTGGCGAATAGTAAGGGCCCATTCACACTTGCGAGTCGCAGAGGTCGAGCGACCGTTTTGGTCGAAAAGCGACAGTCGCATGCCAGTCGCTCGCTGCTCGATTTTCGACCCTTGCGACTGCGAGCCGCAAACCGCTGAACCAGCCAGCGAGTGAGCGAGCCGAGCTTTCGCAAACGACGCCGCTCGCGGTTGCGCCGGGCGACGAAGTGCGCTGCTCCATGGCTGCCCTGTTCGCAGTCTTGTAGGCGTTACCGAAAAAAAGGTAACTAAATACGTTACTCGTTACGCTAAGAAAAAAGGAACGCGTTACCGCCGTACGTTACCCACAGAAAAACTAACGCGTTAATTTACCGTTACCGTTACTGAAAAAAGTAACGCACGTTACTTTGCCGTTACTTCATGGCGATAATTCTACTTAGTGCGTCTTCGCGTTAAGAACTCACGATAACAATTTCATAAAGCTCAAATTTCACATAAAACTTTTTGACCAAATAACGATTTTACGCTAAATCCTGATTTAACGGGAATACGTTGCACAAACGTGCAGGCGCTCATCAATGTTATAGTGGCCTAAAGTTGCCTGTAGAGTTGCATGTGATGGATTCTAACTGCGGCACATAGTGAAGCCATTTTCCAAATTTGTCATTAAACACAAGAAGACACTTCATCACCAATTCTAATTTCAGAAAGAAAACATCGCTCAATTCTAAAAAATTTACAGTAATTCTGCAAAATGTGATGTTCAAAAATGCTCAGCATTCTTCCACTCTGTAGAGAGTTGTATGTGTGTGAGCGGTTCGGGAAGCGGAGGTAGGTGAAGGCAAGTGTGTGAATGCGGGTTCGTGCACGTGTTTCGTGCTTTATGGCTATTGTCTTTTTTTTTAGTTGACTGCGTCGTCAAGAGCAGGTGTTTTCTGGCAGGCATGCGAGCCGCAACAGGGGTCGTCG
The DNA here is from genome assembly GCA_030143305.2 of Amblyomma americanum. Lineage (NCBI taxonomy): Eukaryota > Metazoa > Arthropoda > Arachnida > Ixodida > Ixodidae > Amblyomma > Amblyomma americanum. Next base: position 18,583 of record JARKHS020007908.1, on the reverse strand, counting down.
AGAGCACCTGTTTGTTTATTTGAAACATCAATTTAGGTCCTCAGCGCTTTTTCTTTCTAAAAAAAAAGCGGGCGGAGTGGGGGAAAACGAGCAAAACGCAACTAGTAACGGGGCACCTGACGTTACCGAAAAATGTTAACATAAGTACGTTACCCGTTACAGTTCCCAAACGGTAACGAGTACGTTACTAAAATACCGAAAAATGGAACGCGTTACCGGTAACGCCGTTACTTGTAACGCGCTACCGCCAACACTGCATATTCGTCACTAAGCCTAGCCGATTTTACATCGATGCTGCAGCTGAAGGCGCTTCGGATATATAGCCAGCGCCAGCGCTGTAATAATACTCTCGTCATCAGCTTACTGTGAACCCAGTATCGTAATGAAATAAAGATATGCTCGATTCCCGCGACGCTTTCAGCAGCGGAGCTAGCGACAGGCGCGCTGGGCCGCCGCTGCAAAGCGGCTGTGGGAACAACTTTGCTTCTATCGCTGTTATCAATTCCACCAGTAACTCGGTATTGGCAAACCACCCTCAAAATTGATTCACTTTTGACATTCCTCTATCTCAGGGCTTGTTATGAACGTGAAGAAACAATTATTAGCGCATTTTTCTGACGGCGGCGTAGGCCGGCACCGAAAAGCGTCGTCATGACGCTTCCGCTCCTCTTCGCTCAGGTCGTCGTATTGCACAACTATGGGGATGAGAAGAGGACCGAGTACAGCTAGGAGACGCGGTCGAAGCAGACGAAACTCGCGCGCGAACAACGTCATTCCCGAGATTTCTCCTTTCAAACGAGAATCTAACGAGAAGGCGACCCGTAGGTCGCGCTTGCGAGTGTGAACAACGGTGTTGTCGAGCTGCTGCATGATTATAAGCGACTGCTGGTCGCATGCCCTTTGCGACTCGCAGGTGTGAACGGGCTCTAAAGCTTTAAAGAAGGTCGGGTAACCTCAGCGGCCATCCTTGGCTGCGCAAGGATCTGGAGGCTCCCCAACAACCTCAGCCTTCTTCTCAGGAATGAGAAAGATGGCTAAGATGCACCATAAAATTAAGTGAAGCAGTGGGTCAAAATTTGCAGTTGCTCAAGAATACCTGCTTCTTTTAAAAAGCTAAAAACACAAGACATGTTAACAATTGCATTATAACCTAAAAGCAGCGTTGGGGGAAAGGAATGCATTGATTAGAAAATTGAGTAAAGTCCTTATCGTAGTTTTTGAGATTCGCGCATAAGAATAAACTGTGATTTACTGTAACTTCATCTCGACTTTTTCACAAACAAGTTTCTCTTGTCTTTTTCCAAAGGATTATGTGTAAGGTGTGTGTGTCCAATGCGGAGACGACATAAAATTACTTCTATAAAACGCTCCTGTTTCCTATAGGTCTTCCATTCACCCAGAACGGTCTTTACGAAGTATAGCTTGTATAATTCGTTATTTCAAATTGTCTCCCATTTAGACTTCAAGTTAATACTGCGCATTAATTTCATATATACAGTCTATATAAGGCATATGTTCACTTGTTTCACTTTTTCATATTACGGTCACGTAAGGCACATGCATCAGCACTTTCGTTTCCGTTGATTTTCACGTGTCTATAGGGACGCGGCAGAACTTCATTGTACGTCCTTGTGAATCAGTTTTTATTACATTACATATTATGTCTCCTATTATGGACTGAAGTGCCTTTCTGAAGTTCAGTGCTCTAATGACACTTAGGGAGTCAGTGAAAATAACAATTTGCAGTGTTTTTCGTCATTTTTTTTCTACTTCTACAGCAATGGCGTAGAATTCTGCCACGAAAACTTAAGCGCACTGAGGCAGCCTGACTACTTTTTCCCATTTCCTGTGCAAGGTTGTGAACCATTAGTGTGTGCCCTGTGTACCCTGCAAGTAATGGCCAACGGACATGTGGAAAAGCGATCATCTCCCTTTGTTCTCTCCCCTTTCTATCCCTCCCCCCGTACCCCTTCCCAAGCGTAGGGTAGCATACCGGGCGCTGCCTAGTTAGCCTCCCTGCCTTTCCGTTTGTCTTTCTCTCGCTCTCTGTCCATCCCCATCTCGAGAGCCTACGCAGCGGGCAGGCTTAGACCACTGTCGCGGGACATCACGCCTGCCGCGTGGAATTCAGGCCAATTCTCGCATTCGCGTTTAAAACCTTAGACACAGATCTAAAGCTTCGGCTTCCATCCGGCCTACCACGACGTGAAGTAACTTTGTTGTGTCGCCTGTGGCTTGGTGTAGCTTTCACCAAGCACTACTCCTTCTTAATAGGTATGGCTGACAGCCCTGCATGTGCCATCTGCGGGTGTGATGAGACTATAGCCCACGTTCTTTGTGAATGCTCTGCCTACAGCGCCGAAAGACAGTCTCTCTGCCGTGCGCTGGAGCACCGACCTGCGCCCACTGACGGAAACGAAGATTCTCGGCCACTGGCAACCCCGAGCCCCACCACGAGCGGAGGCTGGCTAGAGCGAAACCTCTGATCGATCTTCATGCCAACGACACCGGTGCCGTGTACGTAGACGCGGCCGAACATCAGGACCAACCCGGCACCTTCGTGGCTGCAGCAGTTGCGGCTGCGACGGGCAATACCAAGTCTGCTACGAGCTTCCGGTCCAGCAGAGCACATCAGGCAGAAGAGGTGGCCACCGCCCTGGCCATCGCGGACCACAACTGTACAACGGTGTTAAGTGACTCTCGGACAGCAGTGATGAACTATGCTCGGAACAATGTGTGCAGAGTTGCGGCGCGTGTCCTTCGCGGGCCGCGTGTGCATAACCGCGCGGCGGCTATGAGTGCCGGACCCTCGGAGTGGCAGCCCTTCGATATCATCAAGGACCCCATGACCACCTACAACGACTTTGTGAAATCGTACCGTTTACTAAGAGGACTATGCCGCCCCAACACCCGGGTCTCACCCGGTCGGAGGCAGTGATCTACAGACAATTCCAGACCGGCTCGTTACTAACTCCAGTGCTTGCAAAGCATTTATGCCCAGAGGTGTATAAGAGTGACGTGTGCAGATTATGCGCGAAGGAGCGGGCCACTGCGGCCCACATCCTGTGGAACTGTGAACTTCATCTGTGTGAGGCCAGTGCGATGACAACGACCCCGCCGCAGTTTGAAGCTGCAGCGCGGAGAGGAGACTACGACACCCAACTTCAGGCCGTCCAGCAGGTCGCGGCGGCCCTATAGACAGCGACCGAGGAACTAAGAGGGGGAGGGCGCAAGCTTTACGCTACCCGCAGATAGTACCCGGATGCAGTCTTAAAGGCGCTGACGTGACGACGTCCAGGCCTCGTCGCAGTAACTAGGCACCCATGTTAGGGTAGCCATACCGACTGCAGGCTCTCAATAAAGTTGATTCTCTCTGGCCGCGGCGGTCGTCGGCGGTGATGGCCCCCAAGGCACCTCCCCGCTTTTCGAGGACCTCTGGCCTGCACGATAGGCTGTGACTTTACTGAACACTGTGACTTTGCATAATGACTTTAATTTCCTGCGTCTTTTCTCCTTCACCTTTTTCTCCCCTCACCCCTTTCCCCTCGTGCAGGGTAGCAAACCGGCTATTAGTCTGGTTAACCTCCCTGCCTTTCCTCCTCCTTCTCCTCCTCCTTGTGTTACCCAACTCCAAACTTTGAGTGCTGCTTTAGAACCATCTGTGCAAAATCTGCAATTCTCGTATTTCGCGCTTACTGCAGAAAACTATTGCCGTATATGTTCTTGAGGCGTTAGATTTTCTTTTTTTTGAATGTGCGCCGATGTAAAATCTCAAGGGCCTCCGGGAAATATCGGGAAGTGCGCCCAGTATGTTCATTTCACGGCATTTTTCTTCACAGCGGAGGAAGACTGGTCTGGCTCTTCGGTGTTTGTAAGCAAAGGGTGTTCTGGATGTGAATTTAGTAACTATGGAGCAACACAGATGTTTTCGTGCACGGACCTTATTTTCAGTGCATATGCACACGTAAGCATTGCTCTCCTGTCTTCAAGGGGCGCTTCATTTGTTTCTACATGAAGACTATTTACGGGGTATGTTCTGTTGCACCAGTTGAGAGACGCAAACCTGTTGGCTTTGTACAGGATCAAATCGTTTAAAGTAGCATGGTCTCGCTGACTACAGGTCCATAATTTAAGGTATAGAGTGTACTACAGAGCGGTAGGTTTGTAAAACAGATCTTCTATCGGACCCCAGTGTTTGATTATAGTAATAATAATAATAATAATAATAATAATAATAATAATAATAATAATAATAATAATAATAATAATAATAATAATAATAATAATGGGTTTATGGGTTTATGGGGGTTTAACGTCCCAAAGCGACTCAGGCTATGAGGGACGCCGTAGTGAAGGACTCCGGAAATTTCGACCACCTGGGGTTCTTTAACGTGCCCTGACATCGCACAGGACACGGGCCTCTAGAATTTCGCCTCCATCGAAATTCGACCGCCGCGGCCGGGATCGAACCCGCGTCTTTCGGGCCAGCAGTCGAGCGCCATAACCACTCAGCCACCGCGGCGGCTAATAATAATAATAATAATAATAATAATAATAATAATAATAATAATAATAAACACCTTTATTTTTTAGAAAACATATTGCCACATTGCTGACATTCTGCCGGCGCCACCTGGTGGCCGAACCTGTCTTCCAGCGCGTGGCCGAACGTCTTCTTTCTCTCTCGAATTTGCGCAGCTGTTCGGCAAGCCTCGCCCGAGTAAACGGTGTTGCTTCCCGCGTCCTCTACATTTGTCGCTGACAATATTTACAAACTTTAAGACAGGTCTGCCCAAGCCATGAAGGCTTGTAGGGCAGTACCCGGCAGTCGGTGAATGACAAATATAGTATAGTTTGGGTATAGTCGGGCAGGTTCCTTCCTCCCTCCTCTATTTTGTTTTCCTCCCCTCCCGATTCAGCCAGACCACACCAAACCTTCCGATTACACAGTGCCTGATTTATTTACATCCATTCACAATTGCGGTGACACCACTCTGCCGTCGGGATGCGGCCTCCCGTCTCGGAATCCGCAACCCGTCTCTCCCGTTCTTCTGCGTTCCTCTCTTCCCGGTCCTCCTTTCCCGCTTGCTCTGGTTCGCCCTTGCTTCCCAGTTGTTCCCTTCGGTCGGCTCCTTGTGAAGGCATCTCGGCCGGTTACCGGAATCCGGCGGCCGTCCATCGGTGCGTGAATTCGCTTTGCAGGGTCAAGGCTATAGGTGAAGGTGTCCGCGTACGCTGACGACGTGTCTCTGTTCTTGCGGGACGTAGCGTTCTAACGGCTTTTTGGTAGTTATGTTGCGAGCTGTCCGGCGCCCTGCTTAACAGGGGCAAGAGCAAAGCTCTGCGCTTCGGCGCTTTTTCGTCAGGCCTGCTAGGCGATGTGGAGTGGGTCTCTGCAGTGGAAATGCTAGGCGTGGTGTTCCTCTCCTCAGGGGATGTAGCCCGCGAGTGATGGACGCAGTTGAGAGCAACCGTAGAGCAACGCCTGGAAGTGGCAGCGCGTTTTCGCCTGTCGCTGTGCGAGCACGCATTTATAATCAGATCGTCTGTGTGCGCACCGCTGTACTATACGTCGCTCGCGTCGCCTGTCCGCCGCGTACTTGTCGCCTGTCCGCACGCGTCGCTTGGCCACACTTTGCGGCGCTTTTTTTCTGAGCTGGAAAGACGAAGACCGTCGCTCGCGCGCTCCACCGTCTTCCCACGCGCATGGGCGGGTTCAGCCTGGCCGATATGCGCACAATGTGCAGCGTCCTCGGTGTACGAGGTGTCCGCGACATAGTTAACGCCGCCAGTGACGTAAATAAGGCTTACAATAAGTTTCTCCAAGTATTTACGCAACTATACCATTAATTCTTCCCATTAAAAGTGCGTAGAACAAACCGTAAAACTCGCAAACCCTGGATAACTTATGAGTTACGCCATGAAATTAACCTGAAAGAAAAGCTCTACAGGACCTTTTTAAACACACATTCAGCAGACGACTTAAGTTTAAGAAATACAGGAATAAATTGACAGAAAAGCTCGTCTGGCACGCACAGAATACTAAAATACGCAACATTTCTCGTAGTTAAAAATGGTCTCCGCGATTTGCTGTGGTCAAGACTAAATTGCTTACTAATGTGCGAGCAACCGCACCCTGCCCCACCGGCGTTAAGTCTTGATGATAAAGATATATCTGGAATAGAGCTAGCAGATGCCTTTAACAACTTTTTACAACCCTCTCTCATACCAACCCATCACATGATTCCAATACCTACGTTAGTTTTTACAATAATACAATTTTTTTGAACCCGGTTACGGCAGAACAAGTTATACCATTCATACGGGACCTTAATAACAGCCGCCGCCGCGGTGGCTGAGTGGTTATGGCGCTCGGCTGCTGGCCCGAAAGACGCGGGTTCGATCCCGGCCGCGGCGGTCGAATTTCGATGGAGGCGAAATTCTAGAGGCCCGCGTACTGTGCAATGTCAGTTCACATTAAAGAACTCCAGGTGGTCGAAATTTCCGGAGCCCTTCAATACGGCGTCCCTCATAGCCAGAGTCGCTTTGGGACGTTAAGCCCTCATAAACCAAACCTTAATAGCAGCCATGCCTGTGACATTGATGACATTCAAGCCAGGCCTGTGAAGCATGTTGCAGCAGTTATTGACCCTGTTCTTGCGAATATATTTAATTTATGTTTTACTACCCGTATATTTCCTGACAAAATGGAAATAGCAAAATTAACGGTTTTGTATAAGAATGGTGGCCGTAACGATTTAGGAAATTATAGACCAGTACGTATACTCCCTATCTTTTCAAAGGCTCTTGAAAAAGTGCTACATACAAGGTTGTCTCATTTCATTTAGAAGCACAACCTTTTGTCACCAAATGAATTTGGTTTTGTAAAAATAAATCAACCGAATTAGCGCTACTCGAGCAAAAGGAACATATACTGACACAGTTTGAAAAGAAGGCCTTCGTTATTGGTGTCTTCGTAGACTTTTTCGAAGGCATTTGATCTAGTGAATCACTGTATACTCCTAAAAAACTTAGAGTGCCATGGTATTCGAGGGAAGACCCATATGCTTCTGAAATCGTATCAGTCGCACAGAAAACAAGCTGTATGCATAGACAATATGAAATCTGAACTAAAACGTATTACTTCTGGCGTCCCACAAGGCAGTATATTGGGACCATTACTCTTTAATATGTATCTAAATCATATCTCTAACATCAACTCCACTGCGAAATTTATTACCTACGCTGATGACACAAGCATGTTTTTTTCACTGGAAATTATCTTCTTGTTCAGGAATGCAATGACACCATGATAGAATTAAAAAAATGGCCTGAATCCAAAGGTATGCGTATAAATGATAAGAAAACACAAGATAATATTTTTCGTCCTAAAAATAAAGTGCTGAATTCCTTCCTACATCGATATTAAACTAAGCTCAAGGTGCATAGATTTGGTCGAACAATTTAAATGTACATCTAAGAGTAGTTTTTTTCTTCCAACATGACTTGGGATTCCCACGTGGACCATATAGCAACGAAACTGGCTCAACTAACCGTGGTCATAAGTCGGCTGAGATATGTTATTCCAACAAAAATAAAGGTACTCCTCCATAATTCTCTTTCCTACTCCCATTTAAACTACTACCACTTAGTGTAGGGTACAGCCACGGATAGCTGTCTTCAACGTTCTACAGAAAAAGTTCCTTCATCTTATTTACAATGTCCCCTGGGACTCTCCAAGTGCAGATCTCTTTTTAGAAAGTGGTGTATTAAAAGTTCACAACTTGTATAAATAGCATCTAAGTATCCGGTTTAAACTTGAAACACGTAGGAATGTAAACTACATACGTAACCTTGCTGAATTACATGCCCGAGAAGCCAGCCACACGACAAGGTAGCGCCGATACCTCGAATAAATTCAGGTAGAGAACGCCTGCAATTCACTCTTTCTTCCCTGTTAAATACATACGCATATAATAATTTCGACCTCTTTAGTTCATCAAAAAAATCTTTGCGTGCTATGCACTGTACGTTGACATGTGGAATATGTTTATTCTTTTTCTTTGCTATCGATCTGTGTTTATCCAGTGTGAATGTCGATTCAATATTGTATAATGCCGTTTCCCTTTATTTTGTACTTTAATTATTATATACCTGTTAATACGTTGACCAATTCCCTTTGTTTTATAAGCCTTGCTGGAGTAATTATGGAGTAATTAATCTTTTAAAAAGTATATATAAAGGAAACAGAGTGCTTATAAAATTGGAAAAAATGTATCAGGGCCTATAGAGATAGAGCGGGGGCTTAGGCAAGGGTGTCCTCTGTCTCCTGTGCTGTTCATATGTTGTACCTGCAAGGGTTAGAAACCAAGCTAGAGGTGAGCGGACTAGGCTTCAACCTTTTTTTTCCAAGCAAAGAAAATGGATTAAACAGTCATTGCCAGGACTAATGGCTGACAACAAGGAATATTTGCAGAAGTTGATAGACATTTAAGGTACCGAGGGAGATAGATTAGGTTTCTAGTTTAGTAAGGAAAAATCTGCAGCCATGATATTTCATGGTGAGGGCGGCGAGCATAGAATACAGGAGTTCACGCTAGAAGTATATAGTGGATGAGTACAAGTATCTTGGGGTGTGGATAAATAACGGTGTTGAGTATCTGAGAGAGCATGAAAAATATGTAATTAATAAAACTAGTAGGAATGCAGCTGTCATGAAAAACAGGGCACTGTGGAATTACAATAGGTATGAAGTGGTAAGAGGGATCTGGAAAGGGATGATGGTTCCTATAGTCTGGCTTTCGGTAATGCGGTCCTGTGCATGAGAACAGATGTTCAAGCAAGGTTAGAAATCAAACTACGCGGCGTGGGGAGGCTAGCTTTGGGAGCACATGGCAATACACCAAATCAGAGGGTACAGGGTGATATGGGATGGGCGGCGTTCGAGAGCAGAGAAGCTAGCAGTAAGATAGCATTTGAGGAGTGATTGAGAAAAGTGGGGGAAAAGCAGTGGCCTTCCGTGTGTCTTGTCTCGTCCTCTGTGTTTTTTAGCGCTGGTTTTTAAAGAATGTTGACACGAAATGGAGAAAGGGAACTAGAAAACTGACAAGCAGACGTCTGGACAGCAGGGAGGGGGGGGGGGAGGGCAAATCAGCAATTATCAGTTAAGAAAAAGGTTAAAGAAACAGAGAGAGCTCTGTGGAAAACGGGGATTCTGACGAAATCGGCACTGAGAACATACAGGATCCTTAAGCAGGGAATTGGCAAAGAAAATTGCCCACGTTGGCCTCTCAGCTCGCTGACCTCTCCCAGATCCTTTCCCTCTTTCGTCATGCCGGCCTGCAGCTCAACTCGTCCAAGTGCCGTTTCGCGCGCCGTCCGCTCACCATCTTGGGTCATGTCGTTAACAACACGGACCTGACCATGAGAAGAACCGAACCGTCAAAGACTTTCCCCAGCCACGTTCTTGAAACGACGCCCAAAGCTTCTTAGGGCTGTGCTCCTACCTTCATCGAAGGCTTCGCCGACATAAGACGCCACCTTTATCTGGAGACCCGACCAAGCACAAGCGTTTTCCAACCTGATAATGAAGCTTACTACCACGCCAGTTATGGCACACTTCGGTGTGACCGCTCCCACTGAAGTCGGCACTGACGCCAGTGGCTACAGCATCGGCGCTATCCTCTCTCAAAGGCAATTCGGACAGCACCATGTCATCGCCTACGCCAGCCGCCTCCTCTCTGCCCCGGAGCGGAATTACTAGTTACCGAACGTGAGTGCTTAGCCCTTGTCTGGGCTGTTGGGAAATTCCGCCCATATTTATACGGCCGCCCCTTTACAGTTGTCACTGACCACCATGCGTTGTGCTGGCTCTATTCCTTGGCTCTATACCGACCGACCGACCGACCGACCCGCCCGCCCGCCCGAGGGCTAAGCCAGAGGGCTCATTTTATTTTTCCTGCAAAAATAATGCATTCGCATGAAAAAAGGAAACGTATGCGTACATGCAGCGTGCGTCTTTCGTTAGTCTTTGTTTTCGGTGTAAGTAGGTTTTTAAATCGACAGCGTTAAGGAGCTCGTGTCGCAGAAAAGCCGCTGTCGTCAGCGTCGGACGTGAGCGAAAAATCCGCGTGAGAGAAAGATCCCTCCTCTCCCCGTGAGCGAAATACCCTCCTCCTCGCACTTCTCCTCCTCATCCTCGCAATGTACGCCACTGCCCAAACAGATGGCGCGCGGCTGCAGCACCTCCTAAAACGCCTCCTAGGGTGCCTCGATAGCGGGCACCAAGGCACACTAGCGCCTCCCGCTTGTCTCGTTCGGGCGCAGTGGGATCGTTCGGGCATGCAGGAACCACACGGTGAGCGGCGAGCAACGCAGCGCACATACAAAGCGCGTTCACCACGAAGCTTGCGGCTTGCTGCCCGTTCGTTCGGCGCGGAAGCTATGCTGGCGTTCGTGGCATCGGGCTTGTCGAGAACAATGTGCCGACGAACTGCGACTGCAACTTGAGTCCTGCGCCTTTCGGCAGGGCGCCTGGCAGCGCTTCTAGGTGGTTTTCCGCTCCGCGCGTCCGTTTCACCGTACGTAGCAGAGCGATTTGTCTAACGGGCAAGGCGTCGCGCCGTCGCGCAGAACGGGCGATGGCGTTCCGGGGACTCCCTGGCAGTGCTGCAACACGCTGTCGCGTACCACTCTTAAAGGCGACGCTTAAGCGTCCTCCATTTTTTTTCATGTCTATTTATTGTGCGCCTGGTTGTTTTGCACTGTTTCTCTTTTTTTTTTGCCAGGCAAATGTACCAACTCGCCATTCTTGTCACCTTTCCGAACTACGCGCACAGCGGCACAGAAGGCCGGTATTTGGCGCAGCGCGAGTAGTGTCCGTAGCACAAGAGGCTGCCGGCACCTGACATAACACAGCGGCACTTTCTATGAAATCTCTGGCTGCGCGCAAACAAAAACACCGAAAACTAAACATGTTGATAGATTTGCCTGTCTGGTTGGGTTTGAAGACTTATAATAAACTTAATTATATTAAGTTTATTATAAAAGAAAACCCCATACTTCTGCCGTGAAGGTAGCTCTAGCTTCGGACTTCGCTTCTGCTTTTCATCAAAATACTCATTAAGGCAGAAACTTGGGCTAGTTGGAAATCGTTTGAAATCATATTTCATAGCGCGTAGTGAACACAAGGGACAAGAATACGTCCTGTGTATTTGTGTTCTTGTCCCTTGTGTTCACTAAGCGCTAGAAAATATGATTTCAATCAAAATACTCTACAACTGCTGCTAGCACCAGAGGTGGGCAACCTCATGAGGTTTCGACCTCAACCTCAAAATGACCTCAACTTTACGTCGTCAGGTTATGTCGGCGACGGCTCGAAATTTTGTGAGTGAGGTCAGCAAATCAGACCTCAACCTCACGCGTGAGTTTGAGGTTGAGTGAGGTCGTCATTCAGTGAGGCCGAAATTTTGAGCTCGAGACTTTTTGCAGTTGCCGCGGCTTACTTCGACGAGTGCCGCTTCCGAAGCGGAGTTGGAGCGCATGCGTTGTTACGTTTGGAGACGCCAACATGCCAAGAATATTCAAGCCACTGAGAAGCACCAATCGACAGAAGCTTCAAAGGGCCGTCGACGTGGTTGCGGTGGCACGAATGCAGGCGATGGCGTCTACAAGGGACCTCCCCCCCCCCCCCCCCTGCTGTTTACGGGGTGAAACGGCCCTCCGCTGCCCGAGAACGGCTTTCGGGAACCGGTCGTTTGTTCTCAACGCCGGACCCACCCGGGACATAACGACGTCCTTCTCCCGGAGGGGACGGCGGGGGAGGTGGCAAGCGGCGAGCGGAGCGGGGCTGCAAATGAGCCGTGGCAAATGCGGCCGTGTTTGACTATGCCAACGACGCCGGAATCCTCGTGCTTCGAAAACAACCTCGTCTTACCCTAAGTGCTTTTCCTTGGAACCTTCTGCAAAGTGCAGTGGCAGCCTTTCGTTCCCACGCTACCGCTGTGAAGTGCAGGTGACTGACCTTCGACGCTGCCATGGGGCCCCCTTCGAGCTATTCATCACTGCTTCCTGGACAGCGCGGACCATAACTAGCCAGAGGTGGCGAGTGTGTTGTTGGGGACGTCCGGGAAGGCGGATCCTGAAGGCTGGACACGTGATCGACGTCACAGTGATTGGACGCATTTTTAATGAACTAAATCCCCCAACTAGGGACCTGGGGACCCTATTTAAGCAGCGATCTGGCAGGTGATCAGCCAGCTCCCGATTTACTCTTTCGAACCATGTAAAAATGTAAATAAACCCTTTCAGTCTCTCCTCCACCTCGAAGCCCATCTCGTCTCTTCGTCAACCCCACTACAGCAGTCTCCCGATCCGGAACCCGTGGACATCGACCTTGGCGAAAGAAGGCCCAGGCGAACCAGGGGCCCACACCTAACAACTGGTGGCAGCGGTGGGATCGAAGTGGAATCCCCCAACACCGGTGGCCTGTTATGGGGTTGGAGCCCAACTCCTAACAACTGGTGGCAGCGGTGGGATCGAAGCGCAATCCCCCAACACCGGTGGCCTGCTACGGGACAGAAGCCCCACACCTAACATAGTGCACCACCGCAGTGTTCATGCAATGACGCTTGGTGTTCGGTTTCCCCTGTTTGGACAACCGGATGCCGCAGTCCGCTCTTATCTTTTGGTGTTGCGCCGTAATGTCTATTCAGCCCCGGGCCTACAGGAGCACGCACCCCTCGGGTCTTCCTGGAAGGAGTGCTGCTGCCACAGCACGCCACTCTCCCTTCCCCTTCCCCCACTGGCGCAGCAGCCGTAGCAGCGCCCGGTCGGCTCAAACTCCCGGGAGCGCGCAAAGCACATAACTCACGTTGACCCGTGGTAGCTTTGTCTCATGCCGCAAACAAATAAGTTCAGTCCAACAAGACCGCAATAAATTCGTCGCAGCGCGGATGGCCCCAAGAAAGACTTCTTCGTGTTCATGCTCGTTGCCGGCGCTGACGCCACGGATCTTGCCTTGCAGTCGAGTAAAAGGGATCCTCATGTAAATTACACGGTGTCTTAACAGAAACTGGAGCAGCCGGAACAGGCGAGAGAATGTGATTTAAGTAGCTCCTAACAAGGACATATGCTGATTTGATGAAAAGAGAACGAAAGTCAGAAAAACCTGTATAACACCGTCGAAGCTTCTGATCGGAGTCTTCGCCTTTAGAATCTCATCCTACTTCTGTATATTCCCGTTCCGTAATGCAAGCAGATGCAAATATAATTTCACTTTTATATCCTTCCGATTAACCTCTCTTTGGTCTCGTTACTTGTTTCTTCTCGGTAATTCACATACTGTCGAGCCCACTTATAGCAGCCGGAGTTATAGCGAACGCTCGCATATTATGAACGAAGGTAGTGCTACAGTTAACGACATCCTAGTCGAAATCAGGAGGAAGAAGTGGGCTTGGGCAGGGCATGTAATGCGAAGGCGGGATAATCGCTGGACTTAAGTTATAGAGTAGATTCCAAGAGAAGGCAAGCGTAGCAGGGAGCGGCAGGAGGTTAGGTATACGCGGATGAGATTAGGAAGTTTGCAGGCATAGGGTGGGCGCAGCTGACAAAGGACAGGGTTAATTGGAGAGACATGGGAGAGGCAGCAAGCCTTTTATTTGAGCTAGTTGGTTGCAGCATGACATGGTTTACGCAAAAAGCGTACTGGCGCTAAAAGACGGAGACAACACACACACACAAGACAGGACTGGCGCCAACTTCCAACTAAGTTTATTCATGAAAAAAAAACACTTAATAGCGACACGAGCAGGCAAATATAAAAGCAAAACATGTACAAGCGGTGACATAACAAAGGCACACGTGCCAAAAGGACCAAGCAATGATTATAACGCTAATAATGACCCACTAAGAAAAGTAATCTCTTCTTCTGACAGCGAGACAGATGGCTTGCTTATGCAGATATGAGCCCTCTGCTTGATGTAATAAGCTTCGATTATTTCACGCCATAATCTGTCTTTAGACCTTGCAATGAATTTAGTGTTTTCAAAACCTGGACGGCACTTGCAGCTTTTGTAGTGAGTGGCCATGTCTTTGCCTGCTCGTGTGGTTATTGAGTGTTTATTAAGTCCTGTCTTGTGTGTGCTGTCTCCGTCTTTTAGCGCCAGTATGTTTTTTGCGTAAGCCATGTCATGGGAGAGGCCTTTGCCCTGCAGTGGGTGTATATAGTCAGAATGATGATGACGATGATGGTGCTACCGTCAAGATAAGTATTAGGGCAGTGGTATTGCGTCTTAGATATAGCAAACACCCGCGGATGCACACCTCGGTACGAGGAGGCTCAGTAAACTCGGGCCCGAAGTCGAAAACCACCGCTTCTAGCAGGAGCGCAGAGCGACGAGTGTCTCTTAGTCTTCGTGTCTCCCACTTCCTACCGAAATAATGCGGGAACCCAAAAAACAGAAAAAAAATTACAAATAAGAAATACGGAACGTGAGGAATGCCGTAATAGGATGGAAAGTTGGGCTAGTTGGGTTACGTACATTTTAAAGGAAAAAATACAGCGCGAACATAGACGACGGACGAAGAAGAGGTGCACAACACAAGCGCTGTCTCGCAGCTAAAATTTTATTCAAGAGGAAAACACATATATAAAAGCGTCCGAAAAAACGGCAAAGTCAGCAATCACATGAGGCAATCAACACTTGGAACAAACTAAAAAAAAAGCAGACCAGATAGCGCAGGGCGCCGTTTTTTTTTCTTCTATGACCCATGGCAAATCAGGTGTTGCACAAGAACCGTATCTCCGCATCACATAGTGTGATAGAGGGTTGACTGATGCACGTGTTATTCTTCTTTATAAAAAAACGCTTCCATGATCTCCCTAGTACGTTGGTCGCGGTGCCGGTACAGTACCTCGGTTTTCTGAAATATTGCCTTACAGTTGTCTTTATCTTCGCACTGAGCGCAATGTTTCGAAACATCTGACGATGCGTCTTCGTGCTCTTTAAGTCGGATATTTAAGCAGCGCCCGGTTTGTCCGATATACACCTTTTGGCAAGTGAAAGGAATCTGGTAGACCGCCGAACGCGCACAATCCGCAAATCTTGATCTGTGCCGCACCGAACACCTAAAGGGGTGCATTTTTTTCTTCCATTCTTGGACATCAGTCCCAGTCATCGGACACAGGCGTTGAAGCTTTTGGGGTGCTGTACAGACCACGTCGACATTAAAACGACGAGCAACATTCCTCAGATTGTGCGCCAATCTATGCACGTAGGGAACGGCCACTGCTTTCTTTTTGGCTCCCGTTCTTTCACCTCTGTTCGTGGTCCGGAGACCTCTGAAATTGCCAATTAGTTTACACATGTTCGTGATATCACAGAGAAACCTGCCGCGGTCAGTCGTTGTACTTGCAAGGAAACACCGTTTGCGACGGAGTGCACACAAGATTTTTCTAGAGCAGATCTTAGGCAGGAGAGGGCTATGCCGTTTTTTACCAGTTTTGAGTGCCCTGAGCAAAAGTTCAGTATCGGCTTTTTCGAGCGCGGTTTATTAACCCAACAAGTGTGGCCCTCCTTTAACATCAGTCTTAGATCTAGGAACTGAAGTTCATCTTTTTCCGGCATTTCGAACGTGAAATTTAGACCCATTGCGTTCTCTTTAAACACTTTCAACACTAACAAACGTGTTAAGCATGTTGATCAGTGTGCGTTAATTAGCATTAATTAACGTGACGTCATCATCTTTGTTACATGACACGTCGGCCCGTGACGTCACATGGCGCCGTTTCTTGCGGGCAATTTTTTGGGGATATGACCTTGAAACTGAGCCACTTAATGTTTTCGCAGTAATCAAAGAAGATGCTCGCTTCTAGGCAGACAAAAATACAACGCGCCCCTTAATTTTAGTGTACTGTGATGACCCCCATAATGCGCAGGTCCACACGGGACGGAGAGGCAAAGAGACACCGTATGGCTCAGTTTAAACAAACAGATATATTCAATAATTACACATGATTAAGATTATACATCAGAGGCTGGGGCGTCCGAGCTTACGTGCCGACGACTTCATGGGGGCGATGGAGTGGCTCCGGAGTTGGGCTCGAGCGGTTGCTGGCAGAAGCTGCACGCCGTCGGGCTTCGGCGCTGAAGGCCCTCTTGGCGAACGATGTCGTCCTGAGCGTGCCTCTTCCGTACTGCTTCTCGATTTTTATATCCTCTTCTCCACACTCCCTAGGGTGAGGACGCCCACGCCGGAGGGGAAGGAGGGGGGGCTAGGGCTTTCACTTGGGCGCACAAACATACCACCGCATCGTGGTCTCGCCCCCCTCACGTGTTGAGTCCGCGGGAAAGAAGGTTGTCTTCGAGGTAGCGCATAGCGTCGGCTGTGGTACGGCGCGCTCTGGCCCGCTGACAGTTCCCGCGGGTCACCGGCCTCCATTCTTCATCCATCAACTGACACTCGCTCCTCAAGGTAAGGCGCGCTCTGGATCGCTGACAGTTCCCTTGTCCTGGAATGTGCTCGGGAGGGCCGCCCCTGGAACCGCCACGCCAATTGGGGAGGATAAAGCCTGTTTCCCCGCGGCGGCGGCGGCGGGTCCGGTTGGGCTTAAACCCCTTCGTTCTGGTTGTCACTCTCAACGAGCATGGCTGGGTAATTGATGATGCCTGTCATCTGGGTCTCCGTCTACGCCGCGCCGTCGAACGTGGAACCTCGTAGCACACACAAGGAATGTACCTCGTAGCACACAAGGAATGTCACAGTACTACAGTCGCAGCTTGTTTTCGAAGGCAGCATACAGAGGACTGAGAAGAGCGTTTGCGTGGTGGAAAAATTTTCAACTTCGCTGAGTGCTCTCGCTGTGCCGGATAGAGCTAAAAAAATCGAATCCTCCTAAGTACCGGTTATGGACATTTGTCCAATATATTGGACATCAAATACTCCGCCACTATCCAGGCCGCCGCATGTTTTAGCCCGTAAAACCGAATTGTCCAATATTTTGGACAAGTACTGGCGCCACCTATGAAGTTTTGTTGAAACTGCATTAGTAGACGAAGCCAGGGGTGTTTGCAATGACGGTATTTAGCATGGAGGACGAAAAAAATTTGGAGGACGCTTAAGCTTTGTCTTTAAGAGTGAGACGCGACAGCGTGTTGCAGAGTTGCCAAGGGGTGCACGGAACGCCATCGCCCGTTCGGCGCGACGCGTGGCCCGTTGGACAATTTATGGAAAGGACGCCTGTCTCACATATCTCGGTGGACACCCGAACCGGGCCGTAAAGGAAGGAAAATGAAATGAAAATTGGTTTTGGTTTTAAGGAAAGGAAATGACTTCAGTATCACAATTCTCGCTGGACACCCGTACCGCGCCATAAGGGGAGAAACACTGCGAGAAGGAGGAGGCGGAGGAGTGCGAGGAGGAGGATTTTTCGTGGACGGCCAACGCCGCCGACTTTTCTGTGACGCGAGCTCTTTAACGCTGTCGCGTTAACAAACTTCGTATTTAGGGTGCCTCGATGGCGAGCGGGCATCCAGATACCCTAGTAGGGTGCCTCGATACCAGCGCCGCCGGGGTGGAGACAACTTCAGCGGCGCCGCCATATTGAATCACACGGGATCAGCGGCGCTAGCGTTTGTAACGGCGCCGTTCATGCTCTCGGCGCGCTTCAAAGTGCTTTAACTTGAACGGCCTTTTGCAGCGAGAGCTACAGTGGGCTACCAGTCGAGCATTTCGCGGTACATGGGAGAGGCAAGTTGTGATTCAATATAGCGGCGTCGCTTAAAGGGACACTGAGGAGAAATTGAACTTCGCTTGTATCGATAGAAAACCAGCTCCTGATCACAAAAACGCCGCTCTTACTGAAAACAACGCTCTTGTAAGGTAGAAAATAGCAAGAACCAAAATACAGGTATCGCCACCACAGGCCAATCTCGCAAGTATACAAGCGTGGTGACGCCATAGGACAAGAGACGCCACCTTGGAGGAATTTTTCATCCTACTTGGTATCGCGAATCTCTGAGGCTGACAAAGGTAGGTTGCGCAAGTCAATATTGAAGTAAGTTTTGTTTTGAAACCAATAGTGCACTTTTATCACACAAGGGAGGCAGGCAAAAGACAACCTGAATGTTGGAAGCAAAGAAAACGGATGCTTGGCGGCGCCACAGGCGGCCAGGAGAGTTTCGATTTGTTATGGCGCTTCGCGTCTATGAGCTTTGCGTGCCCCGTGGTTTTGTTTTTGACGCGCTTCGATTTACAAGCGCCGAACAGCAGAGGAACTCCAAGTGCCGCTTCAAGTGCTAGTTAACCTTTGAAGGAGCCTTTTAAGGCTTGTCAGATGATCGCCACGGTCGATGTAAAGCTATGATGGCACTATGGTCGGTGATTGTACAAGGAAGCACTTGTGTATTCGCACGCTTGCCCGGCGAAACATTCCCGGCTGTGCCAGTCAACTTCAAAATACTTAACGGAAATCGTTTATTAGGGACGGGAGACAAGGTACAAGGCTGTTCAGAAAAATTGCTGATGGCCTAGCTCTGTTAGGCCAGGATATACCTAGCGAAAACGCGAAGCTTTCTGCATCAGA